>JARSSU010033382.1:0-11410 GCA_029619165.1 Eurosta solidaginis
TAGCGAGAGAACAGTGATAACCTGTGAATAAGACGCTCGACACGCTGTGTCGGACACCCCCTAAGTAAAGTGTAGATATAAAATAACCAACGCATACATATTGCTTGTGGATGAACACATCGAGGGGCTGAATAGAAGGACATCTAAGAGGTTGTAACCTCTCTGCCGTGGGTGGGGTAAAACTTTGGTCACACGATAAAGTTCGCACTATCGCAGAATGTCCGTCTACAAGCACAATGGTAAAAAGTATTCCATCGTGCCTTCGTGAGCGATAAAGGTGCTGTCAGGATTCGAAAAAAATATCACTGATGAATAGTGATATAAAAATGTCAAGATGGTTCTAGTACCCTATCAACGAGATCTATTTCTAAAATAATTTTATGGACGTTATATAGGCAACCCACCTCACACCTCGTTTTCACTAAATATGATACAATCAAAAAAAGTGTATGTGAAGGAATTTATCTCTTAGCGAAGAAAACGATTAGAACACACATTAATTTTCAAAAATTGAACTGATTGGTGATCGTTCACCTCGGAAATTATTCAAGTGATTATAGAAAATGTCAACTTAATAGAGTACTGTGACTCCATGTAAGTCAAAATTACTTTTTTCCAAATTATGGAAATTCGTACATGTGTGCCATCAAGAAAAATACAACATCCATTTAACTTTCATAATAAACAATCAATAATAAGATGAAGTAAATTAGTATTATAGTGACTGACAAAACTTTTTGATTTAATCAACAAAACCGATCATTGCTTCCAATGAATCATCCATATAGTTATCGAGGATATAAATAATTAATATGTGATTAGATATGAACAATGCTATAAAAATTTATACTGAATATAACTGTGCGGCTATTTATCAAAGAATTATACATATAAAATGTCTAATGAGATTTGAATCAATATACAAATACAGTTGTTCAAGAATGTGATAAATAAGAAATGATAGAGTCTAGTGTCATCCGTAAAATTGATGTTTCAACAAGATGCACAGACTTTTTCAAACGACTCGTAAATTTTAATTTCACAAACAAATATTGATTGTTGTATCACAAAATAATTTATGAATAACGCGGCTACAACGCACCATGCAAACTTTAATCAAAATCATAATATCAAATGTACCGAAAAGGAACTATATAAACTAAACGATCCATTATGACAGGTGACCTAAGGATAATGGAACTTTTCTGATAAAACACCTACTCCTCGGCACTATTCATATTTGACGTAAATTCAATAAACTTAAATTTTTACATTAATCGATACTCAGGCGCAGTGTGTATCAGTTATTCCTTTTTTCTGAACATTAAAATTTATAAAATGAAATTCGGATCTTACTTTTACTGCAGGCAAAACGGTTCTTCAATTGTGGAAAACTTTTTGTTACAGACCACCCTTAAATGATATGATGTTAGGTTCAAGAAGCAATTTTGAATTTTCCATTACATTATTGCGAAACTGAATTGACATACCCAATGATTTTAGGAGCAAACTTGTTTTACAGTGTGGTAAAGAATTCCTGTGAATTATTGTCAATATTAAGAATAAAGGACCTAATGGTTCTACTACAAGAAATTAAAGAGTTAGCTGGAATTCTTTCTAGAATTTTCATGATATTTGTGCTCACTGTCAAAAAATTCCTGACTCTCTGTGATCAGAAAATAGTTTTCAAAACTTACTTAATGATGATATTCCGATCTAGGATTACCGTGAAATCCAGAGAATTTACCGCTACAAAACTGGATATTAAAGCAGAGCCAAAAAACTGTTCAGACAGATAGAACAAAAGGTAATTTTTACCATTTATCCTGAAACCCCATCGTCTTTATCCCATCAAACTTAAAATGGCTAAAACTTCGGTTTACGAACCAGTGCTCAACTTTCCAACGCTTTATTACATGAATAGTTATCTGATTTCGATTTTGTATTTGCATACATTGATGGACCCATGTACTTATTGATGCCAGTGATATGAAGATACAACATATAAATCGTTTAAAATCAGTTTTGACAAAAGGACTATAGATGAAGTAATAATTTAAATACAAAAATGTCTCTCTCGGTGTGTAAATAAAATTAAATTTCATTAAGTTGACGAATTTCCAGCGAAGGTGTTAAAACCATCTTTGATCGAATTTGATTCATAACAAAATTTTTGAAAACCAATTTCTATAAAGTGAAATTACAAAAATTTTTAGGTATGGAAATAAATTACTATCGCACAGATATATTAAAACTATTAGCAACAGAACTTAGTCCCTCTGCATGAAATAGTTAACCCATATGCAATTAAAAACAACTAATCAATTAAATATTGGACAAATGAAACCGAAACAACTTCGAAAATGTTAAAAAAACTTTTTTGTGCCAAAATAACTTTACTTACACATTTACGACAAAATGAGGATTTTTCTCATTACACAGTAGATACATCAACGATTGTTAGCTATTGGAGCACGTGTCCTTCAAACAAACAGATAAAATAATAATACTAGAACCGCCTTTAGCCTTATTATTTCAAGAAAAATTACTACTGACACAGAAACTAAATATTCACCAGCATTTGAGTCGTGAACTTAATTGATCTATTTATAATTCAATTAAACGTGTTATTTAAACATTTTCTTGAAGTAGAACTTGTACAATTTATACTGATTCAAGAATCCTTTAATTCATGTTCTAACATTCTAAAGTAGATAGATACTCCTCGTCAACTACTCATCTTGAAATATAAGTATGCATCAATTTACAAATGATATTCAATAAGAAAGAGATATGACAGACATTGGAAAGAGTACCAGAACAAATAGTGTAGCCGACAAACACTTCGCTTATTCAAAATAAAAATGCGAATTTCAACTCAGAATATATAATTTAGAAAACTTTATATAAAGAACCGTAGCAAACAGTGACTACATTTTTACAAAAAACCATTTCTGAGTCCAAATGCATTACAAAGAACTAATTATAAAAGAAGATTTCCGTGCATATCCAATTATATTACATTTTAGACGACATATGGTGTGATGTGATTTTCTCTACAACCTTTTTTCGTGATCTTTGTGATCCACACACAGCTCTATGGAAAGGAAATGATAATTTGAACAATATTCACTCATTATCCTGACATCGCAAAGGGTGAATAAAGAAACAAGCATAGAGTAAATTATTCAAAATAAAGTGTGTGATTAGGCCTAACATAGCTTGAAAAGAAATATAACGACTGATGGATTTCATCTTGTATCAATTGTGTCAAACAAATCCAACAATTATCAAGACAGTAACGTAAATCATCCTATTCAAAAATTCAAATAACCGTCAAGGTCGTTTTGAACATATTCATATGAGGATATTGGTATGGACCTCTATCCAATTTTCAAATGAAAATTGGATTATAATTGATTTAACAATTATATGATAGTGATTTTTCAACGTTGGCCACGAAGCTTTCCACCTTAAAGATACATTTCACAAATACAATAGTTAAAAACTGTTTACTTCAAAAATTATTAACAGAAGATTTGGTATAGCCATTAATATTTACAGGTAAGATCACGATATTCACACATCACATCAAAATTTTTATACGAAATTAACTAAACTGTGTTACAGGTGATCTCATATAACTTCATACATCGCCGTATACCATCTACCCAAGCAAATAGCATGTGCATAAGAGATTTCATCGAACTTTAAAAGCAGCAAATTATAGGCATCGACAAACGGCCTCGTGAGTTCATTGAGTCTAGAACTTTTACACATTCATTCTCTTCATTATTGATACACGAACTTCTAATTACAAAGAATATTATAAAATACATTCTTCTGCTAGAACTTGTTTATGGCCAAACAACTTAGAAACCTAGTGAATTAATTGACATTTTCAAATAGTAATAAGAACATGATTTTTTCTATGACGCTCTATCACAAAATAAGAAATATATTTCACCGTGTTGTATTCGTTTCTAAAGTTTTTACAATCGCTAGACAAATAGAAACAGAACTTTATTCAGTTCCTAAAAAATTGAAAATTGTGAGATACGTTTTTTTGTATAAAGTTCTTCGTAAATTCTACTGTTAAGATCACCTATGCGGAACGCATTTTACATATTATCTCTAAAAACAATAAAGCACAATTTATACAATTCAAGTACAAAAAATCATAATTAAAAATATTTCATTGTGATTTAATTAAACCATGATAACCTAGACTTATTAACACTAATTTTAAATACAAATACATTAAACCAAAACAAAAAAGGTTACATTTATATATAAATTAATAAGCCATAGCCGCATTCTTAAAAGTACTACAGGGAAAGAGGCTTTCAAATACTAGACATGTCTGCAAAACCTGTCTGCTTTCCAACCTGTTGTACATACCCGAAAAATGGAAAATGGAGCCCATGAGGTGGATCGCCGCATACTAAAGCCCTTGAGGAAACCACTAACATAGGAGAGGAATACTATTACGTCAGTCCAGAAATACTATCTCGACTATCAGCCAAGTAGCAGAAAAGCGCTTGAAGCCATTTGCACCCATATTCCAACAAATTTGCAGTTGTAGGACCTGACATCAGCATGGCTTCAAGAAAACTCCATGAGCACCACCACAGGAACCGAAAGAGAAAACCAAAAGTACGTTAATGCTCACATTTCGCACCCAGATAAATTGCGTTTAAATAAAAGACCCACATCATAGTGATCACGTAGCTCAGGTACGCTGACTAGAACTATCAAAAGGCTTTTGATACGGTCAACCATGGCACGTTACTGCAAGACCTGGAACAGGGGTCTACCCTTCCCGACCTGTCTTAAAAGGTGGACCGTCAAATTAACATCTGGCTTGGGGTCGGCAGGGTATCGGTGCAGAAAAAAATTTGTGTTTGCCGAACGTAAAACATCAGAAAACCAAGAAGAATTAAACAAGGGGTGCCCACAGAGTGTTATCCTACATTCCCACTTATTTGTTTAAATTTTTCTACATATATAACGCTACCTTCACCACCAAAGGAGTCACTATCGTTATTCATACGCCCGAGGATTGTAAACTGCACAAACAATAATGGCGCCAGAGCCACAGCAGATCGATGAGCTCTGTTAACAGAATGCACGGCTAGCCTCACCTGATCTCTCCAGTGATTTTCGATCCGCGCATGATACCACTAGGCATTAATCGTGCCGTACTGTATCTTCCGCGGCCTATTTTACAACATGGACGTCCCCCCAAGAATGTCAGACCATTTTTGAACTCGACCGAGTCGATGGCACTAACGCTACCGACTGTGCCATATACACACCCCAAAATCTGATGGGTAGTTGGTACATTTGAATCAGGATCTACATTTATGATGAGATCACGCAGCCGCAATTGTTCCGCAAAAATCCAGAGCCGAGATAATAAATCACATCAAATGGCCTTGCTGGCAGTAGACCTGGGGAGATAATAGAACCGATCCTGTACACATAAAAGCAATTGCCAGCCGTTTACGTGATCGTCACCCATAATGGTCGCCAAGCCTAAAACCTGCCCACTGGAAGAGCTAACATGCCTGCCAAATACTGCGCTCGAATAATCAGCACTGTACTGTCTTCTTATGCCCCCAAGAACAAACCATCTTGACATAATGAGGCATAGGACATAGCTCTCCATCAGGAGAGACAATGAGATGATTAAAGCAAAGTTCCTTTGAAATCACCATAAACCTGGGCGAATCCCAAACAGACATGTACTGATGTGTGCATACCAACACCCCTAGGGGGCTTGAAGGAGTTGTCTCCGGTGTTGTGCAATTTTGAGGAAATAGACACGTGTGCACCTGAGAACGACCAGCCCGTATGAAGCAAAAAACACAGCAGGTCCTTGGTAACTCCACAAACAGGCCGCGGACCTTTAGGCCGGGAATGCGTGACTCAGTACTCAAGAAATTACCCAAAACTTGGTGGAAGAGGAACGCATACTCCCCAGGTTTTTAAAAAAAAAGCCATTGTCCCACTCTTGCTCAACTCGTTTCTGGATACTGTAACAGTTAAACTCTTACCTATCCAGATCAACCCCCGACATACAAAATGTATGCCCGCCCCACTTGCATGTGCCCCACATGACACCAACCAACCTCTTAATTTTAATGTGAAACCAACGCCTCTAACACTCCTTTTCATTATGGTCCCCCCTGTTTAAACAAGCAATTTCCATCGGACTCCCGTTAGAGGTTTGATGAACAATATTGATCGCTCGCGGCTGGTAGGTGGCGAACCACTGCTACAACAACAACACACATCGTCAAAAACGGTTGATTTGCGCCTTCTATATATTCGCAGAGCAGTCCCATGGTATATTCTGATAAAAAAATATAATATATGAGATTCACATCCTGATCGTCAAATATCTCGGCGTCCGTGCCGGTATATAGTATGGTAATCCACACCGGCCGCCATGATCATGATACTTTCCTCCTTTTTTAGTCTGCACATTCCGCATTCGACAACTGGGTGTCTTTGTCTTGAGGATCGCGTTAGAATCTTTCAGGGTCATGTATGACAGCTAACTTGTGTGGTAACGTCAAAGGCCAAACATTATTATCAAAACAACAGCAACAGTACGATAGTCTGATATGCGCCAACCAACATGTTCTGTTAGGTCCACAGTAATTGTTGTTGTTGTAGCAGTCCCCGCCCCATCCAATAAGATGCGGAACACGCGATCAGAATCAATACATCATCAATCAGTACATCAATATCCTCTAAAAGGGAAGTTCCAACAGGAAACTTGCTGATTTCAACAGGGGTGGACCATAATGAGAGGAGTTTTACACTATGCGTTGGTTCCACACATAAAATTGAAGAGAGCACGTTAAAAGCAACAAACATATGTTTTGTATGTCGGGGTTGCTCTGAATAGGTAAGAGTTTAACCTTTTTGCAGTATCCAGATCGAAGTTGAGCTAGAGTGACTCGCGTTTCCCCATGGGGATAAAATAGCGTTCCCTATTCCGCAAGTTTTTGGGTACTGTTCCTTTTGATTACTGGATCAACCGGGCAATTCCTGCAAAAACATTACGACGCCTGTTTTGAGCGGTTCACTAAGGGACCTGCTAAGTGTTTTGGCTTCATACCGGATTATTCTCAGGTGCCAAAAACAAAAAAAAAAAAAAAAAAAAAAAAAAAAACAAAAAAAAAAAAAAAAAAAAAAAAAAAAAAAAAAAAAAAAAAAGCATTTCCTACATACAAATAATTACGGAGATGACTCCTATAAGCCCCATGGCGGTGTGTCCATAAATCACGATGCTGTTGTATGGGATCCCAGGTTTCTGGTGTCATTCAACAGGCACTGGTTGGTTAAGCATCTCATTTCTCTCCCTGATGGGGATTATTCTCGCCTCATTATGTAGCAGTTATTCTGGGTACATAAGAAGCACAACCCTGGCGGTTCTATACTAGTAATTTTTTTGGCAGGCCTGTAGCTTCTATCCAGTGAGTAGTATATTTGGCTTGAGACCATATCGGGGACGCGTAAACAATGCAATCGACTTGGCCAATTGCTTGTAAAGATGGTAATAGGAGCGTTCCTTCTAGTCTTTTCCCCAAATACTGCCTAGGAAGAGATTTTAGAGGACATTTATGACATATGGCTCTGGATATTTCGGTGAACATTGCGGCATGCATGCTCACAAAACGTAGCGTAGTGCCATCCGACCTGGATTTCCAAAATGTTCTTGAGTTCTATCAAACAGCTCTCCTACATATCTGATGAACTAAGAATATACTCCGTGTCGCAGTTTAGAAAAGAAAGAGGAGGGATAAGTGAGGAAGCAGCAAGAGGTAAAAAAACTTAAAAGTTATGCCAAAACATAAAGTAGGGCCACAAACTCCAGCCGGATCTGCTAGCTTTTTGATAAAATCCCAAAACACGGCAATACTTGGCTATCAGGCCTTCTTTAAATTCGACTAATCGTACTGTTAAAAATTACCCCTTCGCCATTTATATTGCGAAATAGAACTTAAACCGGCAAAATTAATAAGAAACCAAACCATATTTAAAACATATCTACAAAGTAGGTACAAACACAAAGCATGTAAAATATGCTACCTGAATACAAAATAAACTCCAATTTACGTACTATTTTAAAAGGAAACAAAAATAATTTCAAACCCCAAGACTATTGTATTCAAACTCCCAACTAATAGCCTACACGTGTGGCTCGTCTTGCGAAGCACAAGTCAACGTGGCACCACCAAAGCGTTCCTTATTCATGAAACGAGCATAACTAGTGAACAAAACAAAAGTTAAAACAAAAAATCCATTTAGACAAAAGAGTTAAGTAGTTATTAATGTAATATATCTCTAATTTACGACTTACGTCTTTTGAAATATTTGGCTAAATCAGCTGCACTAAGCTACGACGTGTTTTAGTTGAAAGCTTCAATTAGATGCTCTGTCGTACCCAAAATTCCTTGTTGGTAATTTCCTGTAAAGAGGCAATTTGTAGATAAACACAGAACAACAAAAACACTACCAAAGACCAACGAGGCCAAATAATGTTTAGCTATTAAACTTAATGACTTTGCTAATTACCCATTATGTATGTAAATCAAAATGCAAAACACCCAACATCCTACACATTCCACACGCAGGCATTAACACATTACATTTGTAACTATCAATTTGAGACAATACAAAATGAAACAAACTTAGAAAGTATCAATGTAAAAAACAATTTGTCCTGCACGATAGACTACACATCGACAGTCCTGTCCTGTAAACATCAACAGACAGACAATCAGAGTTTGAAACCTTTTGACTTGTCCGTAACGTGTTTCTTAATTTGTGGTAAGGTCATGCATTGTGAATGACAGTTGGTATATGTTTTATAGTTTCAATATTCAATTAGCACGTGTTGGCATCATTCAATACATTATGGTTGCTTGGTGACCCCAAGATGAACAATGATGAATAGAATTTGGAGTAATGTGTAGCATAATTTCCCAAAAACTTTTCTAATAGAAGACAACATTACCAAACTAAGTGGGATTTCACGTGAAGTTAGGCCACCGCTTAAATCGTCCTCAAACAAAAGTACCAGCCAACGACCTATACATACGGCACGGGCCGTATCCTGCTCAATATTACGACTCCCGCATCTTGTCAAAAAACGGACTACATATGTCCAAGGAAAGTCTTCGACACAAACTACACAATTCTCTTCACCAAAAGGAACAGATTGGAAGTTGGGGGATCACTCAGAGATGCGACATCTCGATGTTTCTAAAATGGCTTGCGGACGTCCCCTTTCCCCCTTTCCAAAACAATCTTTACTGAGTTTTGACATATCCTATGGAATGTGCTGCTTGGTTTTGAAAACTCAGTAAGATTGGTTTTTGAAACTGGCAGCACGAGCACGCGGCAAGAAAATGAGACTAAGAACATGGCTTTAAGAGGCGTGCACATTCAAGTGACGATGATAATGTAGCTACTAGCAGCACTGATTACTTTGTGCCTTGTTGATAAGCATTGTCGCTCATGCTGCGTGACGCGTAGTGTTGTGCCGCTAAGTGTGTCCACGCTTTATAGTTTTTTGCTGGAAAGGGCTCCGACTAATGAATAACTAATAAGAAGTTTCGTATGTCGTGCTACTACGTCGACTTGTTTTGGCGTAGCCAGCAATTTCATGCGTTTCCCCAGTTCTTCTTTCTTTTTAGAGCTATTGCATAGATTTTATCGCGGGCTTGGCGACTAAATCAAAAAAAACCGTAACGGATATTTGTCAAAAAAGATCCGAAAAGGCTCGAAAAGGTTCGAAAAGGTTCGTAAAGGTTCGGTGTTAGCAACAGGCCAAATACATAAAATTGGATCTCTATCATAAACAGCGGTGGGCACCACTACATTTACACGGTTACCAAATTGAGAATGTGTTAGTAAACACGAACGCGTAGCGAGCACGAAAGCAAAATCAATTATTTATTTAGTTTGATTTCAATGCTTGAACGGTGAACACGTGTCACACGCACTCTTTGGTACTCTGTTTTAAGCGCGCGTGCGACACTTCCTCACCGTACGACCATCGAAATCAAACTAAAAGAGCTGTCGTTGATTTTCACGAAGTAGCCATTGTGCTATCGCTTATCGTATACATATATGGTCGCTTACAAGCCAACCTAATAAAACCGCACTGCGTTTTTTAGCGCACGCAAACAACCGGCGTTTTTTGCCCTAACCCAAATAAGCATGCGTTGCGACAATGTAAAGCATGTGTGCAAACGTCAAATCTAAATGTCACGCAGAACAAAAATTGGAAATCGAGTTAGGTTTTCACGCAGCAAATTCAATTTGAGTTGCTCTCATACAAGTTGTATGTGCATGAGACATTTTTGACAGAAAATGACTTGCGTGCGTTTATATTAGGTTGGCTTGTTAGCAGGTGCTAAGCTCACGCCCACCCCGGATCATAAAGTTAAAGCAACACTGAATAATTAAGTTGGTAAAAAGGGATAAAGTAGCAAATTGCCAGTCAACACAAACCACCGCTGTATAGCTAATGTTAGCGCAGCATGCCTAAAGCGTACTGATGAGAATGCTTAGCACCCTTCGAATGGATCGTATCTACTTACTATTCTAAAACAAATACATTTTTCAAATTTAGAAAAATTAAAAATAAATATTATCATTAGAAAAATTATTGCTCTCGCCGTGGCTCGATTGAACACTTGAATGATTTAATCATAGGCCGATAAAACAAAAACATTGTTAAATTAAATATAAAATTAAAGTTAAAGTTAAAGTTGAATGTTAAAGTTAAAGTTGAAATAAAGTTAAAGTTAAAATTAAGTGAATGTTAAGTTAAAGTTAAAGTTAAAGTTAAATTAAGTTAAAGTGAATGTTAAAGTTAAAGTTGAAAATAAGTTAAAGTTAAAGTTAAATATTAAAGTGAATGTTAAAGTTAAAGTTAAAAATAAAGTTAAAGTTAAAGTGATGTTAAAGTTAAAGTTGAAAATAAAGTTAAAGTTAAAATTAAAGTGAATGTTAAAGTTAAAGTTTAAAGTTAAAATTAAAGTAAAGTGAATGTTAAAGTTAAAGTTAAAGTTGAAAATAAAGTTAAAGTTAAAGTTAAAGTAAAGTGAATGTTTAAGTTAAGTTAAAATGAAAGTTAAGTTAAAGTGAAAGTTAAATATTCACTTCTCATTTATTCAATAAAGTAAAAAATTGTTTTCTTATCGGTCACCACGCTTAAAAAGGTTAACTTGAATTAATATCAAAGACAAAACTTGAATAATATCAAAGAAAACAAAATGTTGCATAAATATTATAATTGCATAAGTTGATAATATGCAATAGCTTTACCGCGACAGTCCCCCGATGCCACACACGTCCTTTTTTATTTTCTCTTCCTTCACTC
>JARSSU010033384.1:0-17500 GCA_029619165.1 Eurosta solidaginis
TGAATAAAGGCAATTTTGCATTATTTAATAGATGGAGTTTAATTTAGTCAACAGTTTAGTTTTCGAACGTTAGTAGAAGGTTGCGAATAATAGAATTGCCAAATGCGTCAAATACTACATGACATACAAAGCTTTTTTGCTGTATTATTACTTCATGTAGTACTGTTTTCGATAAAACCGTTTAAACTAAAATTTTTTTTATTATTTTATTTAGACTGATGAATTGGACCACAAACGCATACTCAAAAAACAAATTTAAACTCTAAATAAAAAGATCGAATTTTTTGTGAAAAATTTTCCCTGATTTTTTAATTTTTTTCAGAAAAAATTTTTTGAGATTTATTTGTATAGGTTTCTGAAAACAAAATCATTGAAGTATTTTCTAATAAATAATAATAATAAATTGATACAAATTTCCGCTGCTATTTTATTGTTCGCTGCTTATATTACCAAAATTTGCTCAAGGGCTAATTATTTAGCGAGTTTTGCGTCCACTTTTACAAAATACAAATTCACCAATATATAATAACCAATATTTCACAAGCTTGTCCGCCCCTACTTCGCACTAACTAAGCGAACGAAGGCTCTCATTGGTTTTCGGACGACAAAAAGTGTTTTGGTTGCGTCACGTTATATATAATTTCCCCTTAAAAGTACAAGCTTATCAAGCTGCTCTCACATTTTACCGAGGCAACTAGTAAATAGGAACAAGTCCTAACGAACCATCTGTCTGTTGTCATTATTCGTAATAGCATCACGAACTCGCGTCGCATAAACAGTAGCATCTACAGCGGAAACCTCAATGGCAGTCGGAAATTATGCACTGAACACAGCATGGCATTCCATTTGAATTTTGCCAAGCATATCGATTTCGAATTTTTCCCAACATCAACAAAAACATGCAGTGAGGATGGATAAAAGAGCCGATAAATTTTCAAAAGCAATGAATTGAAGAGCAAAAACTCCTTCGACATTGAGCGAGAATGTTCATTCAATAAAGCCCATTCAATAGCCATTCACCGAGCGACCGATGCAGCGAGTCAGTCTAGGCCTAGCCTCCATCAGTAATAGCATGGCAGCAAGCGTTAATAGTAAAGCAGTGCATTGAAAGTATTCGCAAAGGCCAAATAACTTTTGACTAGCCGCTATTAACATTTGCAGCAATTTTTCCCCAGCAATGCTGTGGATAATCCATGTCCCTACAACATGGAGGACGCAAATGACTGTGTTGCGATTGTCGCTTTCAAAGTCATTGTTGTTGCTACTCGCTATTTGCTACTGGCTAGCTGACTTTATGGCATTTTAATGGTCACTTAATTTTGTTTATGGATAATGGAAACATGTTACGGACGCACATCGATTATTAGCCAATAATGATTATTAACCGATGCTTATTCTTATTAAGTGGTTGTAGCACTTGGTGACTCTGGCATTGGCAGTGGCAGTGGCAGTGCCGTTGGCGATAGCAATAACTGTTTTACGAAGGATATGCGCTCCGTATCATGGCGTATTGAGTTTTCATGTTGTGGTTTGTTAAACTATTGTTTAAGTAATTGCAAATTTACCTATTAATGCATAGTTGGTGTTGTTGTTCTTATTACTAGTATTGCTGTAGTCCAGAGTAAATTACCTGCATTTTTTTTTGAAATTGTTGTCGGACGCAAATATCGTCAAACATTTTAATCAACCAATTGCTCTATCAAGTTGCAAAAACTTTACCGCAAGAGATGGTCAATGTCAAGCAGCAAAAAGGCATTAACAATGGAATAAACCTCAAATTTGTGTCGTTTGGTTTTTCAAAAAAGCTAAAGTATTATTTGATTTGAGTTAAATTAGACACACGGGTATTGTAACTGATGTATATAAAACAAAAACAATTTTCAAGATTTTGTGATCCCAAAATTACTGGTCGCGTGGATTTTATTTAGCAAACTACATTTCTTTTCGGTTGAATGTTGAAAGAGGGTTATTTAATAAACTTTTGCTCGAATACTACCAAATTTAGCTTTTGGTTTGTTTAAAATATCATTAGTTTTGCTGAATTTTCACCCGACACATTGTAACCACATAACCCGGTGATTTTTACTGTCCAGTACAATGACAAATATATTTTGGATTTTTCACGAACCTATTCAAATATTTAAAAAGCAGATTTCTACTTTGGTTTGCACATGTACCACACAATGTTAATGCACTAAAATGTTTGAAAAACAGATTTTTTTTAGTTAAGGACCAGAACTGAAAAATGCGTACGATTTGTCCCATACCCACCTTGGTATGCTCCTTTTAACTTAATATTATGCGCTAGTTTTTTTAGTTCTTTTTAAATATAGTTTATTGCACTAAAATAATAAACTTTAGAGCCAGTTTTCTGTGATATAGTCCTAGATAGCACATGTGCTTGTTAACCAACTTAGCAGCTTACTAAGTCACAACACCACACTTTTTGTTGAGTGACAGAAGCATATCACATGCACTCTAGGTGGCCAACAGCAACATTTTTTGACAAATCCAAATTTATTATGATTATTATTTCGTATTTGCAAATATTAGCCATTTTTCAGAACACTTCAGCTTCTGTCGGTGCAGTCAGCTGTCTTACTTAAAATGTCAAAAAAAATCTCAAACGCTCGTAAACAAATCAACAACTTGGCGCCACACTTGTATAATGGCCTTTAGAGTCAGCGCGTGTTGCATGTAGCATGCTACACTACATTGCTGTAGTTTCATTAAAAAATAATTGAATGTCTTTATAAGCATCAAATAAAACAAATACATAAATATCATGAGAGTATGAGTATGCGCCAGCAGTGATATCAACTAAAATATTTGCGAGCTAATAGGCACGAGCGTAGTGTAAACGCTTAATGTTGTAAGGTAGGTATGCGTACAGCAGCGGACAATAAATAGCAGTTGTAATTTTTATCAATTTCGTCAACTTAGTTCGCTCTTTGTTTATTTGCAATAATTAAGAAAAACATTTCTTGAATTTTTTTATTGAAACCATGCAAAACCAATCTCTAGAACGTTTTGGAAAAACTTAGAAGATTCGAGAAAAATAAATGAAAATTTCGAAATTTGTATTCAGAGTATTCAAAACTTTTCCGAGTATGCAGTTTTTTACCATATCAATATTAGTCTAACAAATTGCAAGCTATAGCTATACAAAATGCGCATTGATTTCAAGAAATTTCTTTCCGAAAAGTGTTTATATAAAAGGAAACAATTATCAACCAATTTATAGGAGCCAAAGTACAATAGTACAACAGTTCTTCCTGCAGCTCGCACTTCCAAGAAGGCAGTGTCTAGTTAGTATACCCATCGGAGTCCTTAAGTCGTATTCTCTCTTCAGACCCAACAGCCTCTTTTGAGTCTAATATAGTAGGCTTTACACATGGTGTTAGAGATTTTGCAGCCCCGCGCTTTTGTCCACACACCTTTCCTGCTTGATGCATCATATGCGACGCTTGTCTCCTTATAATTTCTCCCGAACTATATTGGGACGTCTATCGTTGTTTCAACTAGTGTTGCACACTCCTTTGTCACTCATCGGCCTTTTCCGTTACCTGCTATCCCTTTATGACTGGGAACCCAGTTACAGATGATGGCGGGAACACACGTCGTTAATCACCATTACTAATAGCTCCCTGTCATCACTCTCCTAATTTTCACCATTACTAATAATACTCCGTCATCACGATCTGTTAAGGACCAACGTCGTTTTATATCCTCTCCGAAAGCTACCGCTACTTAAACTAGCGTTTTCTAGTACTCTATCTCTCCCTGGGAATATCCGCCACGGTCTTTGGATCGCAATTATCTCGGCGACATTCCCTACAAGAAGCTGCCTTCCATCTGAGTCTTTCTGTCTCAATTGGATTTAAGGTTGTGGGATTCGGTTTGAAAGCCGCATTGCTCGCGTCTATTCGACTGATGTGGTCAACTTTGTTTTCATAAATTTTAACATTTTCGTAAAACTTTCTCGAAATTCGTTGATTTGCATAGTTTCAGTGTTGAAATTCATAGGAGCCTTCCTCCGAATTATGGAAAATAAAAACGAAAGGTTTAATCGACGAAAATTGATAAAAATTGCCACTGCTATTTTCTTTATCGCTGGTGTATATACGTTTATTTGTAAGTGCACTTATTAAAGAACATTAATAAAAATCTCCAAATAACTGATTGGCTGAAAAATTGGTTTAAGTAAAAACGTGTAAAATTCCCACTAACGAGGTGTTATTATGAATTGACATGAAATTAGTTTACACTTGAAGTTTGTTGGTTTTGTTTTTTTGATTTATTGTCGCTTGTCAAAAGACACTACCAACTGCCAATCTGCCCTGTCTACTATGTCTGCTTTAGCTATCTGTCTCAGCCTCCATGCTATATATATGACGCGTTCATATATTATTTATATTAGCTTTTCACTGCTTATGGCTCGCCGCCCATACGCGTCTGCCAGTCTCAGACCCCCAGGTCTACCCACTTCAATGGTGCCCTCCCCTCTTCATACTCCCTTCGCCAATGATTGCGCCGCTTAACAGCTTGTTTGCTGCTGATACAGATAATTTATTTTACTTCAACGAGCAGACAAATAAATTAATATGTAATAACAAATAAGCCGTGTGGCAAATGCATTTTATGCTAGAACGCCTCCGCAAATTCACTAGCTTGGTTTGTCGTCTTTTTCGTTGTTTTAGTTGCTTAAATTTTGCCTCAGCGTCTTCGTTCAATGTAATTTAAGTGCTTTGCGTTTTTGGCAAGCTAAACCTAATGCAAATATGCTACACATACATACATAAATATTTACATCTAAGCAATATGCAAATGTGGCAAACGTTTTCACCCACTTTATCAGCACCAGCGACAGCAACAACGTTTAATGCACTTTGCTAGCGCCTATTTAGTGCAGACTCGCTATTTAAACATATATATATATCAAGTTACTTACATTCATACAAATATTTAAATGAAATGAAAAAAATGTAGTTATGTTTCATTTATGTGCACGCGCCACGCATACGGCTATGATATGTTGCTGTCATGCCACGCATTGCCAGCCACGCCACGCCACAGCGATATGCTGCTATGTCGTGCATGATACCTGAGTATGTAATAAAACAACAAAATACAAACTGATATCACATTTATAATACATTTCATAAGCGTCGGTTTTTGCTTTTTTCATTTCATTAAGTGCGATAAGTTGCATGCCACATAACTAAATTGCTTGGCTGATAGCAAATTTCATGGCGAAAATCTGCTTTCGATATAGTTTTTAGGTAGAGTGGGCCAGATTAATGCGACTTATTCCAAAACAAGGCCATTGTAGTATTACAAAACAAAATATATGAAGCGTACAATAATTATTCGACGACCGCAGTTGAATGGAGTAAGCGAGAGGTGTGACAGGATAAATGTGAAGAATAGCCAGACAGCGAGGAGGTAGATTAGGAGAGATTATGAAAGCAAGTAGGAGAAAGCAATTCAGAGCGACGCATACAGGCAAAGAGAGAAAGAGGTAAAAAGGTGGAGAGAGTGGTAAAACATATCTAAAGGAGATGGATGGAGGAAGACTGCGAGAGTTATAGGGTGAGAGACAAAAACGGAAGCGATCTTAACAGGAAGAGAGAGAAAGGGGTAGGTTGCGTATAAAGGAAAACTGTTGCAAGAAACAAAAACAGACAATAAAAGAAACAGTGAAAACATCAAAGATATCTCAGAAAATCAGAATCCACATTGACGTTTGAGTGGAATATCACCCGGTATCAACTGCAAGTTTAGAAAAGACATAACTTGTTTCTAGAAAATTCTATCAAAAAGTTTTATGGAAAAACGCCATCTCCAGGAATTCGTCTCAAAATACAACCAGAATTCGTCTAAAATCACGTCAAATTCAGTTACGAGTTTCTTTAATAATTCTAAATCGGGGCGTTCTTTAGATATATCTCTAAAAGGGCATTTTTCAAAACTTTTTTGAGATAAGGCGTTTACGAAACTCCTGTCTGGGAGAGCATGATATCAAACTAGGTGTGAGTTATGGCTCCGTTATAATTTCGATACCGGTTTTGGTCTCAGTCACTTGCATCCTTTTCAGTTTTGAACTGGCTAAACTTTAGTAGTAAGTTTCAGTATCTGTTTCCGCATTTGATTTAGGTGCGCCCGGGTTTTCATCTTTTGAAATCCGCATATTCGTATTCATTTGGGTTTACAGTTTTGAGTTTGTTTCTGTTTACAGTTCCGGTTTCATTTCTGATGTCGTTTCCTGGATTTTTCGGGATTCAAATGGAGTATGGATTGTGAGTCTATTTAAGCGCTTGTTCAGGTTACAGTTCCAGTTCTTGTATTAGATTTGTTCCGTTTCAGTATCGATTTTGGTTTGGAAATATGAAATATGGAACTTTTGGTTCTACTTTCTATCCTGGTTAAGGTCTGGAACTTCATTTCATCTCTGTTTTCGTTATGGTTGGTATTTCAAATTAATATTCGTATTAAGGTTTCGTTCCAGTTTTAGTTCTGGTTTTAGTTTCGGATCCAGCTTCAGTTCTGGTTCTGTTGCGAGTTCCGTATCTGTTTGGGATTTCAAATGGATTCTGGATTGTGGTTTCGGCTTCTGTTTAGCTTTCTAATTTTTTAGAGTGCAATCCGCCCGATTGACTCGTTTTACTATTGATGCTTGAGTTGCCGACTCGATTTCGGTTTCGACTTGGATTCATATTCAGTTTCGGTTCTGCTTTCTATTCTTTTTTAGATTTTGTAGGTTTCGGTAATGTTTGATATTACAAGGCGTCTAACAGGGGAAACGAATTGAAGCTGCCCACTAAAGAATTGACAGGCAGGATAAAAGAGTAGAGAGCATCACTTGCGACCATTCCCATCAAATAAAACGACATAACCTTTTAGTGGTCACCACATTGAGCACTGCAGGTGGTTTTGATTTACCTCCTCCTAAAAGTACAATGATAAATATACTACAATCTAAATGAAAATTAGTTCCATGTTATTACCACAAATTGCCACTTCAGTAACCAGCTTTCATCCACACCTACATTTATACACACACAGACACAAGCACGCATTCTTGCACTATAATTCATTCTTTCATTTGTGCGTGCCACAAGCACCAAAGCGACACTCTCTCTCATATCAACTAACGCCTGGCTGTGGCAAGTTTTGTTATAATAAAAGTAGTTGTTTTTTTTTGTTGCAGCTCAGGATTCTTTATTTTTTATTCGTGTTTTTTATTTTATCATCGTCCGTTGTATTCATTTGGTCGTGCCGTGTCATTTTATTGGTGCAAGTTCACACAGACGGAATGCATTTTTAATTACCCACAGGATGCGTAAAACCGCGCGACACAAAACAAATTGCCATCATTTCGCAACAACAGCAAATGCCGCTGAGGTGCTGCTGCAACAACATTAATAGCCGCTTTATGTATGTTAGTATGTTATTTGTTGTTATTGCCTTTTTATACTTAGCTGAGCAGAGCTCACAGAGTATATTAATTTTGTTCGCATAACGGTACCCCGTAACGGCATGAACTAACCGAAATAGATATAGACTTCTTTCTATATATCAAAATGATCTTGGCGAAAAAAGAAATTCATTTAGCCATGTCCGTCCGTCCGTCTGTCCGTAAACACGATAACTTGAGTAAATTTTGAGGTATCTTAATCAAATTTGGTTGTAAGTTCCTGGGCACTCATCTCAGATCGCTATTTAAAGTGAACGAAATCGGACTATAACCACGCCCACTTTTTCGATATCGAAAATTTCGAAAAACCGAAAAAGTGCCATAATTCATTACCAAAGACGGATAAAGCGATGAAACTTGGTAGGTGAATTGAACTTATGACGCAGAGTAGAAAATTAATAAAATTTTGGACAATGGGCGTGGCACCGCCCACTATTAAAAGAAGGTAATTTAAAAGTTTTTCAAGCTGTAATTTGGCAGCTGCATATGCAATGTTCGGTTGCACCAGAACTTAGCCTTCCTTACTTGTTTTTTTATAACAACCGCAACGTGCACCAATGAATGGTTAAATCTGCTGTTTGCTAACTTTTTTCTTGATGCACCTCATATTCATGAATGAAGGGTGGTGGTTGTGCTGGAATCTGTAATTCAAGTCAAGAGTAGACTATTTAGGTTTCAACAGTGACAATCACTGCCTGCATCATGTATGGGTGTAGTAGCTGCAGCAGCAATGGCGTTCACAGCAGTAGCAATGACAGCTAACGAGCTAAGTGCTGCAGTGGCTTTGTGTGGAAATTTTTATATTTTGGTCATTTGTTTGGTCAGTGGGGTGCGCACACACACACCCGCGCCATTACGAGATTTTGCTCGTTACGCGGTGGGAAACAGTGCGACTTTTTTATTTTTGGTTCGGCGGCAATGCATTTTCACCACTTTGCCTTCTACAAATTTCCCTGGTGAGTTGTGATTTCCAATGCAAATTCCTACTTGCCGTGTACGCTTGTGTTAAATTTTATGGTTTAGCAAGGTGCAGTGCTGCGTAAAAACCGCAGTAGTGGTTGCTACGGCATCGTCAATGCAGATTCAATGGGTCGTGCAGAATATTTGTACACTGAGCAACGAAATAAATAAATGAAAAGGCATTACTGCTTTACCTTAAAAAAATTACCTATGCCATTATTTTTGAGGGATAAAGTTCTAAGGGTATTTGGCGTGTTATCCATATCCGACTTATCGGTTTGTTATAGGTGTATTATCGACGAGGTACAGACGAGTTGTTGATTTGTTATCGAAGTTTTATAAATTTGTTATCGCTATCATGTGTTATCAACGACTTATCGTCTTGCTATTGAAAGATTATCAAAAGTATCAAAATATATCAAAGATTCATCGTTTCTTATGAAAAATTCAGCTTTATTACGAAATTCCTCGATTTTTTATCAAAAAGTAAGTTATCGAAAACTCGATTTTATTCGAAAAGTTATCGATGTAATATCGAGAAAAATTATATTTTGTATATTTCAACTTTTTGGAACACCTTACTGTTTTAGAACTTACAATTTTTTTGAAGACTTCTACTTCCACTTAATAATTTGGGAAAAATTTAAGCAACGTGACATCAGACGGACAAGGCGACAGCTGTTTCGATTATACTTGTAGATCTATTCAAAGCCTAGGTATAATCGAAACAGCTGTCGTCTTGTCCGTCCTGATGTCACGTTGCTTCAATTTTTCCTAAATTATTAAATAAAATTATAAATTAAAAATTGCTTCAAATAAATGTTTTCATACATTTAAAGCAATAAGGGCAGTCCCCGCTTAACTCATACAAATATACTCCTATTTCCATTCCAGGCGAATTCAGTACCTGGTGTTGTTATCCCAACAGCTGATTGCTTCTTCCTAATTATTTCCCATGCAGCGCCTTGTACTTTATTATGTCAGTTAACAGAAATCAATTCAATTTTCTTTTGACATGACATTCTTCTGCACGGCGAATTGGTAAATTCGCTTTGCCACCACCTGGTATGGATTCGCTTTTTTCAAAACTTCGACTTTTTTAAAAGCTTCGAATTTCCAAACCGGTTACATTTTTGAAACTGGCGAAATTTTTGAAAATTTCGACTTTTGGACCCGGCTGCTGTTTTAGAAATAGCGATTTTCTTTTAATATTTCGACTATCCATACTGGATACATTTTTAAACCTCTTTATAAAAAAAACTCGATATTTCTAGAGCTGTTAACAGTTTTGTTACTTTTTCAAATATTGCTGTAGTGGTCAAATTTTTCAACAATATCGTTTAAATTTTTTCCAAACATTTATAAAATTCAAATTTAAAATTTGCTTTGCAAAAATAAATGAATGCATTTAAAAGCAAATGAACAATCCGCGCTTTGCCATAAGAAGCAATTATTACAGTTAGTTGTTGTTGCATCTACTCAAAATAATATCGTTTTCCTCTGCGAGAAATACATATCCCACTTATAGTCTTCCCGTAAAAAGAAGACTACTTTTAGATCTAATTTACATTTTTGAAGATAGCCCCAAGTTGAAGTCAATTCCATCAATAAGTTTTGGACGCAACTTGGATTTAACGTAGATACGTGGTTTATTTATTGCTTAGCAGCTTGGATTAATAAATGCTTTTGTGACAGGATGACAGACTAAACTACAGGGCTGAAAAAGACGTAGGCAAAAACGTCGTAGATGTACGGCAATCTTAATGGAGATTACAGTTCTGTTGGTTTTACTAAACGTTTTGCGGAAAAAAGTTCTTGACTTAAATACCGGCAGGCCATCACTATTGCAATAAAATAAAGTGCAGTAAGTGGAGCTCTGTTTTATTTGAGAAAAAACCTATTTTTTCGCTCTAAGATAGTTCCATAAAAACTCTCAGTGTATCTGCATATCGCAACTTTAATTCAAACCTAAAGTAAAGCAATGAAATGAAATTGGTGAACGGATGAAGTTATACTTTTATGCCTTGCTTTATGTAACATCAGGGGGGAACAGTTCAATATGTGGCGCTGTATGCTTAGATGCAGGTGAGTAGTGGGCACATCCGGGAAGCTGAGCAGCCAACGAATGACAGTAGATAATAACGGATGCATGTAAAAGTCAACACGCTGAAATTAGAGCAGTTAAGTGAAGCGTTTATGGGTGCATGAGAAAAAGTTTAGATGAGGTTGTGTTTATTATAACGAAAAATAAAATGTGAAGTGTACTTGAGTTTTAAGTAGTAAGCTGGTCGTTATAAATACAACAAGTAAAGGTGTCTAAGTTCGGGTGTAACTGAACATTATATACTCAGCGTGAGCTTCAGTTGTACATTTCATTTCAGATAAATTACTTTTCTACATAACACGTGGCACCGCCCGTTTAAAAAAAATGTCTCCCCATTTCCTCTTACAATAAAACTGATAAGTGAAATATCATTGATTCAAAACTATTTTTTGCCAAGTTATACCTTATTATTCTAGTCTACGACCCTTTTAAATTTGTTTTGTTTATAAGTTGCCTTGGTCTTTAACCGATCCGGTCCATTTTTACTAGAAATATTTCTGCCATAAGGAAAATATGTGTACAAAATATCATTACGATCCGTTAGTTTTTCTTCAAGTTATGGCTCCCGAAACATAGAAAATTGCTTAGTCATAAAAGGGGCGGTGCCACGCCCATTTTTATACTCAGCTGAACAGAGCTCACAGAATATATTAATTTTGTTCGCATAACGGAAGTCCGTAACGGCATAAACTAATCGAAATCGATATACACTTCTATATATCGCTCATTTGCTGTAACGTCGTCATAACTCAAAAAACATGACTTTTGAGTTAATAACATACAAACGTACACAATACCATGATCTATGTTGTCTAAAAAAATCTTCGTGATCTGTTAAAAATTTAGCACGTGTTATAAGAATGAAAATATGCCTTTATATGCGCAACATATGGCAATTAAAATCTTTGAATGGCTCTCCTGGAAAATTGTGTTTTTTGCGTTATGACGACGTTGCAGCAAATGAGCGATATCAAAATGATCTGGGCGAAAAAAGAAATTAATTTAGCCATGTCCGTCCGTCCGTCCTTCCGTAAACACGATAACTTGAGTAAATTTTGAGTATCTTAATGAAATTTGGTATGTAAGTTCCTGGGCACTCATCTCAGATCGCTATTTAAAATGAACGATTCGGATGATAACCACGCCTACTTTTTCCATATCGAAATTTCGAAAACCGAAAAGTGCGATAATTCATTACCAAAGACGGACAAAGCGATGAAACTAATTAGATGGGTTGAACTTATGACGAAGAATAGAAAATTAGTAAAATTTTGGACAATGGGCGTGCCGCCGCCCACTTTAAAAAGAAGGTAATTTAAAAGTTTTGCAAGCTCTAATTTGGCAGTTGTTGAAGATATAGTGATGAAATTTGGCAGGAACGTTACTCTGTTACTATATATGCGCTAAACGAACACGCCCACTTTTTAGAAAAATTTTTTTTAATAAATGTTAACAAAAAATGTAATATCTTTACAGTATATAAGTAAATTATGTGGTGCAACAAAGTACAAAAATAAATGAAAATTTCAAAATGGGCGTGGCGTCGCCCTTTTTCATTTAATTCGTCTAGAATACTTTTAAACGTCATAAGTCGAACAAAAATTTACCAATCCTTGTCAAATTTGGTATATATATACACTCTGTGATGATAACAGTTTTCTGTGAAAACGGGCGAAATAGGTTGAAGCCACGCCCAGTTTTTATACACAGCCGACCGTCCTTCCGCTCGGCCATTAACACGATAACTTGAGCAAAAATCGATATATCTTTACTAAACTTAGTTCACGTGCTAATCTGAACTCACTTTATCTTTGTATTAAAATGGGCGAAATTCGACTATGACCACGCCCACTTTTTCGATTTGGAAAATTTCGAAAAATGAAACAAATGCCATAATTATATACCAAATACGAAAAAGGGATGAAACATGGTGATTGGATTGGTTTTTTGACGCAAAATATAACAGGAAAAAACTTCGTAAACGGATGTGACACCTACCATATTAAGTAGAAGAAAATGAAAAAGTTCTGCAGGGCGAAATTGAAAGCCCTTGGAATCATAGCAGGAATACTGTTTGTGGTATTACATATATAAATAAATTAGTGGTACCCGAAAGATGATGTTCTGGGTCACCCTGGTCCACATTTTGTTCGATATCTCGAAAACGCCTCACATATACAACTTAGGGCCACTCCCTTATAAAACACTCATTAATACCTTTAATTTTATACCCATATCGTATCAACACATTCTAGAGTCACCCCTCCACCTTTGTGGCGGTATCTCGAAAAGGCGTCCACCTATAGAACTAAGCCCCACGCCCTTTTAAAATACTCATTAACACCTTCGTGCAAACACATTCTAGAGGCACCCCTGGTCCACTATGGCCCACTCCCTTCTAAAATACGAATTTAGTGAACTCCGCCTATTTGCAACCTTCTGCTTACATTCGTATCGCTAAACTGTTGAATAAAACACTCCAATATTCTGTATTAAAAATGGTCTTTATTAGACTACTTTGAAAGTACTTCGCAATTAAACTTCACTTCGCAATTGATAGCGTGCTTAAATCAAACTGATTACATATCACTCAGCTTTCGCTGCTTTTTTATTCTGTGCCCAAATGTCTAGACGTTTCTTCGGCTAGATTTTTCTACTTGGTTACCAGCTATAAACTACAGATACATGTTATATAGTGTTTATGAATACATCTGTATGTGAGTTATCTCTTCGTTGCCTTGTATGTATGTAGATAAATGATGATTAATGTGTTTATGTAGCTTGCTTAATGTTTCTGTTGTTGTGCCTGTATTTAATAACCTTGGAGATGGTAATATCGTCACAATACCTTCCATTTGATACCCATGTCATACAAACACATTCCAGGTTTACGCTAGGTTCATTTTCCTACGTGGTTATTTTCCCTTATTTTGTCTCCAAAGCTCTCAGTTGAGTATGTAATGTTCGGTTATACCCGAACTTAGCTTTCCTTACTTGTTTAAATTTGAAGTTTTTTCCTATTTATTGTTATAAATCCACTTGGCAAAAGAAATACCATTGATATAAAGCTCTTTTTTGCAAAGATATAGTTTACTTTATTCGTCCACGACCCTTTTGAAAATCTTTTATATAAAAGTGGGCGTGGTGCTTAATCGATTTCGTTAATTTTTCTTCAAAGCATTCTTTATGTAAAGGCAACCTCCGCCGAATTTTGTGTGTGTTTTGTGGTGCCACGCCCATTTAACATTTTTGTTTTTCAAATTTTTATCAAGAGTCTCCATATAAGTCCACATGTCAAATTTCAACATTCTAGGTGTATTATTTACCAAATAATCAGGTTTTCTTGTGTTTTGCCATATATATATATATATATATATGAAAAAGTGGGCGTGGTTATCATCCGATTTCGCCCATTTTCAATACCAATATATTCTGGGTCCAGATAAGCTAGTGTAACAAATTTGGTGAAGATATCGCAATATTTACTCAAGTTATCGTGTTAACGGTCGGACGGTCGGACGTACACGGCTCAATCAAATTTTTTCTCGATACTCATGATTTTGAGATATGGAAGTGTATATATATATCGACTCGCTTATACCTACTCTGTGTGCAAAGCACGCTGAGTATAAAAAATTGTAGTAAGCATTTGAAAATATTTTCGTGGTCAGTTTTTAAAATCTTGTCTGTCTGACGCCTATAGGATGAAGTGTGCTTGAAGCGAGTTAGTAAAAATCTACAAGACGGGCACAGAAACGTTCCGGATCAGTTTGGAACATACAACCAAAAAGTTGTTAGATTATTGCTCGGTTGTGTTCAGTTTTTCCATTAACGGTTAATTTGATAGTTTTATTTCTCATATCCAATATTATTGCATGGATAACTCACGTGGGGCGTTCAAAGTTCTCTCCGATATTGATACAAAAAGATTAAAATGGTCAGTAGTCACAGCAAAGACCAAACCAATACCAATTAAAAAGAGAAAGGCTGAGTTCGATTTGAGAACAGTCGCTTGTAAACGAGAATGGTAAATTGAAAATGGGTAAGCGCCATATGAAAATGGGTACAGTTGATTATAAAATGTGGAATTGTCTCTTTAATATGAGAATACCGAAGTGTAGATGAGAAGGCATCAATAAAAATGTGAAAGTGTCATTTGTTATTAAGTAACAGTCGATTGTATATGAGAACAGTTGTTTGTAGATTCCATAGTATCAAATTAAAATGCGAAAGCGTCATTTGTAATTGTGAATGGTTAGTTTGAAATGAGAAAGTGTCATAGGAAATTGAGAAGAGATTGTTGTCAATAAAAAAATATGTCAATTGTAAGCGTGTGAGAGTAATTTAAAGTAACTTCACTTCATCCACCAAATATTGCTATGTGCCACAGCATACCATTTTTGTTGTATGCGGGATGGTAATATGCTCCTTACAAATATTTTATCATTGCAAAACACGGTGCACGACGCAGTACTTCCGCAGGCTACCGCGGAATCGATCCTCAAATAGCATGTAGCGTTGTCGCACACCAATATAGGCCCTTCAAATGCCTGAGAAACTGATCTAACCCAAATAGGGCATGTGCCTATTAATACGTCATACCCTTCGCTTGGTAGACTGGCCCCATTTCAGAAACTGATATCACGTCAATTTTCACATTTGTAATGACTATTTTTAAATTAAAATGACGCTTCGCTATTTGTCGCTCTCTTATTTACGAAAAACTCTTCCATAATTCCCCGTATCCCATTATCCAACTATGCTTTTGAATTTATATTTAGCGCTTTCTTATTGAAATGGACTAATCTATTATCTTATTATCTCACTGAAACTGAAACAATTCCGTCAGAGGAAAGAGATACGTACAAAAAAAATTCCTCACAGTTGAAATGACGCCTTTATCGCCTTGGCAGTTTTTCCATTACATAATAATTTACGCCAGTTTGTCCCTGTTTCGCGATAACAGATGTCAATAAGACCCGTTCCTATCGAAGCCTTCCTATTCCTATTCTTCGAATTTCGAGAAGGTTTCCTCCACATCTGTTTCCACAAACAGGTGTCGAATGGATAATTTTTGAGTAATTTTCACAACATTTTCTTCCCAGCAAAGACAATTGGTTTGCGATATACGCTTATTGAATCTGACAGAGTTCTGGTTTAATGTGGTCCTCAAAGTTTACAAACAATCTCTCTTGCTATGCTCTTATTATATTTTATATCTTCTACCTTATATGCTACATCTTATATGGGTATATCTTATAACTAATAACTCACATTTTATATCTTATGAGTTATATCTTCTCTCATGCGATATGCCTTTAAATGACACCAAATATTTTTTCGATTGTAATGTGGAACCTACGACTCTAACAGTAACTTCTCTATAGTCCAGCCCTGTTAAAACTGCTAGATTTCTTGGACTCCCGTTAGAGAAATTTGATGAGAATTTGTGAGTGGTCGCACCTAAAGGGCGAATCACTGATAACACACTCATCAAACAGTTACCAGTTTGTGTCCCGAATGTGCTCATTCTTTGATCAGTGTTCAATACAAAAGACTCAAGGCACAAACCTGTAAACAAATAATATCACAAACCCAAAAAAAAACTGCATTTAGCATGAGATGTGTTGTCGTCCTCGGCGCACACGTCAACAGCAGACACATATACGCTGTTTTATCCATTTTAAATAACGCCGCCGCTGCAGCCACATGCTGCAAGTGAACTAATTTCCAAGCATTTGCATTGCTCAATGCGACACTGCAAGGCAAATTGCATTACCAAAATGTTGTTCGCAGTTTCCTTTGCATATTCGCTCATGAACTGTTTCCACTTCGCTTGTTGCATGGTTAGAGCATTACTTCATACCTTATTGCGCAAATGTTGATTTATTGAGTGAATAGATTAAGTTAGCGTATCTGTTGGTTTCTTTAATTAATTTGTTTTTTTCACCAAATCGAATGTTCATCCTTTCCATTTAGTACGCTAAGTTGCAAGCCACTAAGCTCATTCATTGATGTTGCAGCTTTGCGTGGCAAGTGTATCTACTATTGTGGTAAATCTATTTATGGTTGCTGGTACTTGTTGTTTGTGTTAGTGCTTTTATGTGACGTCGTGTCCTTTCCATAGTGTACTTTTTTTTATTTGAATAAGTTCGCCTCTCTTTTTGCCATTAAGGATGTTCCAATACTCTTGACTCCACCGCAGCTAAGCCGCTCATACGAAACTTAAGGCCATAAATTCAACACCGTCGAGCTGTCACTTCGTCGCCATCCACACTTATTTATTTTAAATGTCGCCGGATACACCAAAGTGTGCAATTGCACCTCCTCCTTCCTAGGAGCATATGATGCAAGGGGATTAATAAAATTACAAACACACATGCAGATGATGAAAGGTGTGTTCTTTTGGTGGTATTGACTAGCAGGAAATTGTTAATGAAAATTTTATTCCAGCTAATTATCAGAACGAACTAGTAGGCTATCTCGTTCCATATGTTATGAATAAAGTCAGTAATCGTTTGATATGAGTTGTGGCTTGTGCTCCGGTATTATGAGTAGTGTTCTTTTTTTCATAGGAAAGGCTCAAGTTGCTCAAATTGTAAGTCCTAAAAGGAGAAGAGCTAGCCCACCAATTAGCATACCAAATGATCAGCATAACGAGATGATTTATCCCTCCGTCTGTCTGTTTGTTCGAACGCAAACTAGTCGCTAAATTTTGAGTTATCTTTATGAAATTTGGTGAGCGGGTATATTTTTGTCTCCGATTAATCACTAGAACCGGTCGGATCGGACCAATATGGCATATATTACCAGTACAACGGATTTTTCGAAAAGAGGGGTTTCTCATTTATTCCTCATTTTAACAGTGAGAGTGAAATGTCACAGGCTATTTAGACATACGTCATACTTTGTTGTCAAGATCGGCCATTTATATAATATACATATATCCGATAGAACCC
>JARSSU010033384.1:20000-104766 GCA_029619165.1 Eurosta solidaginis
GCGCATGCGCATAGACAGTGGCAGTTATGCGTAGTAAAACGCCTGAACGGTAGTTACACCACATGGTGTTATCATTTTTGTTGTTGCACTGAAATTTTCATTCATACCAGTTGGAGTATATGTGGCTCTCTTTTTAACTTGGCGCGAAGGAAATGTCACACAAATCAACAGATAATGCAAGTCACTTTGCAATATCGTAAATTTGGCAAAATGGCAAATTTTCTTTAGTGATTTTTGAATTTCTTTATAACTGCGACCGTTTTTTTGGTTTTTTTCGCACTTTAATAAAATTGCACATATATATTATTTCTTTTGGCCAGAAGGAAGCAGTGGTTGTTTTTAGCCCGAAGTCGAACAGATCGAAAATGAAATGAACTGGCCAAAGATTTCCAGCAAAGAAGTCTCATATCATTCTTTTTAAGAAAAAATCGGAAGGATAGTAGACAAATACGTGCAGACAGAAATCTAGGGAACCTGGAATGCGTAAAGTGTCCTTCTTCAGCAAAAATTTTTCCAATCTACATCTGTTGGTCTCGAAGCCAATTTTAACAATACTATTGCTGATGACCTCATTTCTGAAATAAAAGTTGGTAAGGATAGGGTACTTTATCTGTACATGTGCGCCTAATAGCTGGAGCTTTGACTTGGCGAGCGCAAAAAATGATTACAGAACGTGCTCAGTCATATCTTCCTGCAGTTCACACTTTTTACACGAGCTATTACTGACGAGGCGTAACTAATAAGCATGTGGCGCCAGAAAACAGTGTCCAGTTAGTATGCCCATCGTTAGCCTTAAGTTTTCTATCTTCAGAGATATAAGCAAATTCGTCAGACTAACATCGCAGAATGATCTTAGAAATTTTGCAGCCTTTACGCCTTTCCTACTTGATGAATTATATGCAACTCCTTTCTCCGTCGATTCGGCGAGTGCTTCACCACTGTTTGCCAACTCATCGGCCTTTTCGTTACTTCTATATCTTTATGACCGCGAATCCAGTACAGGTCTATGGTCTGGCCTGAGCGAAGTTTTCCAATGGTCCTCTACATTCCCGGACACTTCTTGATAAGTACTAGGTGAGATTATTGCCTTAATCGCCGTCCGACTATCAACAAATATATTTCGCGTCTGCAGCTTAAGCTGCTTCCAAACTTGTTTCTGCTTCCTTCACGGCTATAATTTCTGCATGAAAGACACTGCAGTAATTTGGCAGCCTGGCGGATCTGCTTATATCGGGTCGAAACAGTAAACAGCAGACTCGACCCTTTCCGTTAATTATGAAACATCGGTATACATGAGTGTTGTATATTCTGCCATATCTGCACCCTGGCGCCACCCTCCCTCTCAATTGTGGCCCCAGATCTCTTTCCAAGCTCAGACACGGGACCAACATAACGACAACTTTTCGATAGTAATTCGATAACTTTTTTATAACATACTTACAAATAGGTGTCCCTTGTTATCGATAGCAATTTTATAACAATCGATTTGTTGATTATCAGTCGATAACCCCTTTAGAGCAAACACTCGATAACACTGGTAACACGGTGCGTGGTTTCAGTTCCAGCTTCGGCCTTGACTTCTAATCTTTCTTTAATTCTCCCTCCTTTTCATTTTCCTTCCCCTTTTATTACAATATTTTTTCTTTGCAAGCTGGATGATAACACACAAGCATCGTTATTTTCACTCATATCATTACGACGTTGTTATTATACTGTTATTTTTCTTCCTCCTATTCTCTTCCTTTCCATTTACTTTTCTTCCTTCATAGATTGGTTTTTCTGACTCCGTTTATTTCCATTACATAAATGCAATGTAAATTAAGTAGGATCGATATTCTGTATGAATTAAGGCACCAAGTCGCAGAAACGATACCACGACCAGAGCGTTCCTATAACGTTATCTTTTCACTTTACCACAAAGTTTGTGCTATTAGAGATTGTCGCGCTTCTTTCACAGCCGCGTTAAATAAAATTTTAGGACTGATTTCGTTCACTTGCATTTAATCTTTACATCGGCATAAAGGCGCAGCAAGAGCATGGAAGGGTGGTTTATGTAAATTTGGACGAGCTTACGTTTTTTATGTTAAATTGGATTTGAAGAACGAACAAAACCAAATTTGACAAGGTATGATGGATATGTACTCAATTACCCACTTTGTCGCAATAACGTTATGTGATTTTATATGATTACAAAAAGCTAAATTATTGATCTTCTAAAAGCCTCATATCAAATATCAACAGAAATCAGCTGTTCTATCAACAATCAGCTATAAATAAAAAGTTACATGCGCTTGCGCTGCGATATGGCGAATGTTAGAAACTGTCGGTAATGCAGTGTTAGTTCTAATCAAATATTCACAATAGTGCCATAGTACAAATAGATTTCTTTGTGTGCTCACAATCGTTTATTTTTAACAAATTATTTTAATGAAATAAATAACAAAAGCACTACGACCAATAACGCCCAAATCTCGCTAATAGCACGAATCTCCATCTTTACAACCAAAAATTTATTTATAGATTTGGATTCCAAATAAGAGCGAAAAGGGACCTACATAAAAACAGCAATTAGATTTAATATATAAGATTATGTATATGCGAATCCAGTACGCATATCTTGCGGTAGAAGCTAACGGTTCAATCCACTCAGCCATATGGCCGTCCCGTTCGTTATTTTCGTTTACTGACTACTAACAAAAGAGCTAAATTTAATAATTAAATTTTTTCGCTGTATGCGGTGGTGGTAAATGTTTTTTTCTTTACTAGAGTCGATCAAAAATTATAAATATGAGACAATACTCAAAAGAACTAATAGAACAAATTCAAAAACAAATCAAATCACTTCGCAACATGCTGTGAATGAAGCATAAAAATCACTACAAACAGCCAGAGCAAATTATCAAGGAAAGGAAAACAATAAAGGCTGCTATAACGACAATAACAGTAGGTATGAAAAACAATCGAACATCAATCAAAAACATCAACAACCACGACAACAACAACATTCACAGAAGCAGCGGAAAGCAACAAAGCAGCGACAGCCTACCCTGGCAGTAGAAAGAAGCGATAAGGCAGCTCAAGATGGCAACAGCCAAGCACTGGTACAGTGAGCTGTTTTGTGTTTTGTCCTAGTGGTGAAGCTGGCGTCTGCGTATTGTTTTCACCTGACAGCGCATTGACGGCCAAACATTATTCATTTTAGCTCAGCTACAAAAAAGGATAATAGGCGCATTGTTGTTGTTTTGGTGTTGCTGTTGTTAGCGACCCTTACACACATTGTCGATTGAATTGAGTTGCTACGACTTGTATTTGAGCGGAATTTGATTTTCACTTGCTACTGCAACTTTGAAGTTCAGTGATGTGGCTACATTGTTGAAATATATCTGTAAATCAATCGAAAGGAGCCAAAGTTTGTTTAACTTCTACGTAACGAAATTCACTGACTGGAACCTTCCTTGCACTTGCTGCGTTACACAGCTCTTGAACCGTTGCCGGCGCTGTGCATTCTAAGGTTGTCCTTCTACGGTCTAGGGGCAGTCGACCCATAGTTGCCGTTCCTGTCGTTCCGCCGTTAGAAAATTGAATATTGTCACCTTTCCTCTTAACCTAGGATGGTCAGGTCATGAGACCACTACCGCTGCAGTGAGAAAACAGGTTGACGTTCCTGCTCTTGCTCGGTGTTCGGCATAGGTGTGTTGCTGCACTACGCCCGCAACCACACCGTTGCAGAATTCTTCCAAGGTACTTTTGACTCAATCTAAGGATACACTCTATCCTTTAGCATTTGCATCACTACGGCGTAAATTCTCCATCGGCGCTTACGCCGGCGAGGCCCTCCTCCTTGAGAAGGAGAAACAATTTTCTTAGTGTTAAATTTATTGTTATTATTCATCTTGTTCATACGACACTTCGCTGGTCAACGGCAGCGCCGTACTGGTGACATACGCGGAACTGCATTCCCGCGGTAGCTTCACCCTAAAGGTGGCTTCGCACGCGGCAAGGTTCCCTCCCTTCGTGAGGATATGCTGCCAGTAATATGAAGTTCAATTGGACACCCGATCTCGAATATCTCGTTTCACGTTCTCATATTGTATTGTGTAATTAACGTTATTTAGCTATATAAAATCTATATTGGAAAACATATATATACTGTTAATCGTTTAATGCTCCCCCATCGACAGCATTTCCGATAAAGTAAGAAATAATCAAGATTTTGTGGTTACAGCAGAAGCGCAATCATAAATCATCCATACATCTCTCATACTCATCTGTCGCGGATATCGGGGAAAACAAAACGTTTTACAAAACCACTCAAGAATGAAGTCAGTTTGTATTGAATTTTGGAGTCAAGTTAGTGCCACTTGCACCTCAACTCCAACATTTTTGCTGCAATAGCCACATTTGTAGGTGGTCAGTTAGCGCGTCTGCGTATCGACTTTTATCAAATTTTTCATGTTTTAATTTATGTTCTCTCGCATATCATTAAAAATTTGACTAATGATGTTTTCGTTACAAAAACAAATGAAAGTAACAACAACAATAATTTAGTAAAATCAAGAAATATTAATAAAGTGTATTTTATGGCAGCCACATTTTAATTGCGCTAATAGCTGGTTTGAACGATGAAGCTGAGGTTTATTCACGCCACATTCTCAACCGTGGAGTAGGTGGTAATAGACGTGGCGTGGGAAGTAAGAGCCGAAGGGCAGCATGAAGTAGCCACAGCGGTAGGTGAACTCGTGTCGTGTTGCGCTGTCAGCTGACGACGATATCCCGCAGTATCTAATTTAGCGCTCAAGCGATGGAGTGGCGGTGTTTCTGGTGGAACTTACGAGTACAATACTTTTTTTTAACAAATGTACCATCGTACACATATGTATGTGTTAGTTATATGTTAAACATATTTTGTTGTTATTTAATTGTTGTTATTGGCTTTTATTATGGTTTTAATTATCCCACTGCGTTTTTTATTCCTTTTTTGCATTGACTTGTTTAGGTTTTCTGGATTTCTTTCATGTAAAGAGAGTCGTTATGAAATTCGATAATCGTATATAGGTATGTGTCTTTATATATATATCAAATCACCTTTAGATATCAAGTAAATATCAAGGCCGTAAATCGTTGAACAATTTGATCGGTTCGGTTCAAAGCAGTTCCCGGTTTTCCTTAATTTCAAAATGGGATATTGGGACGCTCGACAAAAAAGTATTTTTATACTCAGCTAAGCAGAGCTCACAGAGTATATTAATTGTGTTCGCATAACGGTACCCCGTAACGGCATAAACTAACCGAAATAGATATAGACTTCTTTCTATACATCAAAATGATCTGGGACGAAAAAAGATATTTCATTTAGTTATGTCCGTCCGTCCGTCGTCCGTAACACGATAACTTGAGTAAATTTTGAGGTATCTTAATGAAAATTTGGTACGTAAGTTCCTGGGCACTCATCTCAGATATCTGTTTCAAATGAACGAAATTGGACTATAACCACGCCCACTTTTCGATATAAAAAATTTCGAAAAACCTAAAAAGTGCTATAATTCAGTACCAAAGAAGGCTAAAGCTATGAAACTTGGTAGGTGGGTTGACCTTATGACGCAGAATAGAAAATTATTAAAATTTCTGGACAATGGGCGTGGCACCGCCCACTTTTAAAAGAAGGTAATTTAAAAGTTTTGCAAGTTATAATTTGACAGCTGACTATGTACATGTTCGATACACCCGAACTTAGCCTTCCTTTCTCGTTTTGAAATAGCTTTTATTTAAGAAAGATATAAACAAGTACGGAAGTCTAAGTTCAAGCGAAACTGAATTTTATATAGCTAGTTAATATATTAATTTGGCTATTTATATTAAGGATACATTTAAAGAGAAATGTCACGAACATTAAATGACGTAAGAGCTTAAATCTGCTTTTTGTAATCATCATTTTTTGATGCTTGACCGCTAAAGCGATATTAGCCATTCTTAAACAGCCATGTCACTTTTCTTGTTTCGCGATAACTTACGCCAATTGGGAGCACTAAGGGAGACCAGATGTCCCTCCAACTGCCTCTCCCAACTCCTCTGTTTCCAAATTGTGATGTAGATTGATTTCTAACTGAAGCGTCCTTGCCCATTTCCATACGTGACTATGAGCCAGGAAGCCTTTCGGGTTTATTCGCTGCACTATCTTCATATCTGCGCAAGGTTAATACGGCTCGTCATTCTGCATCATTTGATACCCTCCGTCGGACAGGACATACATCTTCCGGATAACTTTTCTTTCGAACATTACAAGAGTCATTCAATTTTCTCTCGACACTGTCCAGGATTCCAAAACAGGCATCAGAACAGACATCATGAGGCGACTTGTAGAGTGTGAGTCTTCTTCATCGAGAGAAGAATTTACTTTCAATTGCCTACTCAGTCAAAGTGGCACTTCTCGGCAAGAGTCTTTCTGCGTTGAGTTTCAAACTGACTATCTTCTCTGTTATACTTTGTACATATATACAGATAACTTTTTCCGTAAGAGAAGAAGTCCTTACCAGATCAGTTAAAATGTGTCGCTTGTGTTCGATTTTTCTGAAGATCCTAACTAAGTTAGGCGGACCAAGTTTAATGCATTTTTATATTTTTTCGTAATATCTACCATAACATATTACATGGCCATAAATATATTGCCAATTTTGGAGGAGTAGAACCTTAAGAAAGAAAGAAAGAGTAGGCGTGGCTATATTTTGATTTCGACCATATTCAATAGCAATATATTTTGAGTTCAGATAAGCTCGTGTACTAAGTGTGGGGATTGAGTGTCAATTGTTGCTCACGTTGTCCTGGATGGTAGGGCATACGGAAAGCTGGATATAAAATGTGGGTATCGCTTCTGACTTCTGTGGTCGAATTTTGTTCGATTTGTGGCACTAGTAGTATTGTAGAGAGGCGCGGTCATGCCAATTTTCAAAACTTGTGTAACTCCCGTACTTTGCTTAATATTATTTCTGAAGTGAAATATCAGTATAATATTGCTTTATACTCCAAAGGCGGTGAATTTTTTGTTACCATTAAACCTGAACATTTTTTAATTGGGCGTGGTCTCCACCGATTTCGTTATTTTTCCGTCTCTTAAAACTCTTACTTTTCCTTTTCTGTATGTGGGTGGTGCCACGTCCATATTCCAAAATTTTACAAAATTTTGTATTTTTTGTCAAAAAGTACAACTTACACTAAGAGAAAAAATCGTTCTAAAACGAACGAAAGAAGTACAAAATTCAGAACATTCGTTGACAAAAGCCTGTTAAGTGCGTTTTTTCTTAACTCGTGACCCATCGGGCTTGTTTTAAGAACAGTTTTTCCAAGCACACCGTTCGTATTGTATAACCACTTTGATATTGATGTGTGAACCTTCTGCGCTCATTTCAAGCATTATTTGGGCTTGATTCAAGATTTTTCGTTCTCACGCTTCGAAAACGATTTGTGGTCGATTTATTAGTTTTCGGTCTCAATTCAAGAACGGGTTGTGCTTGATCGATCATTGGTGGGATTGGGAAGGTACCATTGAATACCATAAAAAAAAATTATAACTAAAAAAAATTATTATTAAAATTCCAAAAGGTTAGAAAAAACGCATATATGCATTTTTTCGTATATTTCTTTTATTGAGAAATTCTTGTTATTTGATGATGCAATCTGAATATATATTTAAAACATTGCATAACAAGATTGAGAATTACCTGTGCATATGTGAATGGAACTCAATGAAAAATAAGAGTTAAAAAAATAGAATATAAAAAATTGTTTTAAAAACTTCAGAGTTTGACAGTGATCGAACTTGCGCCTCACGATTGCAACCGCAACATCTTAGCCGCTGGACCACTACAACTGCTCGATAGATTGTGCAAATGTTGTATTAAACATTGTAGCACATACGAGTTATACCGTTTCTTTTTTCTTGAACTTAATTTAAAAACATTGTTCTTAATTTAAGGACATTGTTCTCATTAATAGAACATTTGTTCATATTTTAAGAGCAACCGTTCTATTTTAAAGAAATTGGTTGCCAGTTCAAGAACACGGTTGTTGTTTAGAGAACAGCTCGTTCATTTTTCAAGAACAAAAAAGTAAAAACATGAAAAGCTTGAATTGAGTCCGGTGATGCTGGATTTTAGAACGGCATTTTTCTCTGAGTGTACTTACTTACTTAAATGGAGCTTAACCGTTCAAACGGTTATGGCCGTCCCAAAAAATACAATCAATATTTAAAATTGCATCACTTAATCAGTCTTTTGTAATAACTTATGTATTTATTCCATTTTTCTAAATTTCTATATAAATTTTTTTAAATGAGCGTGGTCGCTAGCTGATTTTATTAATTCTCAGAAAATGTAGTTTAATAGCAATAAAAACCTACATGCCAAATTTCCACAAGATATCTTCAATGGCTTTGCATTTACGGCTTGCAAAACTTTTAAATTTAATTCTTCTAAAGGTGGGAAGCACTACGCCCATATTCCAAAGTTTTACTAAATTTTTACTTTTTATCATAGTTAATCCGCTCATCAAATTTCATACAGTTTTCGGGTTTTGGTAATAAATTATCACATTTCAGCCACTTTCGAAGTTTTCCATATTGAAAAGATGGGCGTAGTTATCGTTCGGTTTAGTGTGGGCACATATAAGGCAGTATATCGAATTTCATAAAGATATCCCAATGTTTACTCAAGTTGTCACGTTAGCAGGCAGACATGGCCCAATCAAAATCTTCGATGATGATAGTTTTAATACACATAAGTCTATATATATCTCGATTTGTTTATGTCAAGTTTCGGCTCAAACTTTTTTGAAAAACACTTAGTTTATGGTTCATATTTGCGGTCGCAGTGGTGTGGGGGTTGCATTCTTCGCCTGCCAAGCAAATAAAAATACACAAGTAAGGACGGGACTGTCTTCGGCTGTGCCGAAGACTTCACACCTTTCATGAATGGGGCTGAACAATAATCTTATCCCGTTCGTAATCTCCAAATAATCGGGTGTATAAGATAAGAAATATATAGTGAACAGATGTACATACCTAAACGATTTTTAAGATAAATATAAAATAAAAAATGGCAAAAAACCCCCTTATCTGAACGATCGGTTGTATGGGATATATATTATATATAGCTACGATCGAAATGATTTTTACAGGAAATCTTCTATGATATATTGGAATATGTATCACCAAGTTTCACGTTTTTATATTGGAAACTAAGGGGAAATGGCCAAAAATCTTTCTATCTGAACGATCGGCTGCATGGGATAGGTATATACTATATACATATAGCTCCGATCTTCTATGATATACTAAAAAATATATCACCGAGTTTCACGTTTATTCTTTCTAAATTGCGGCAGGAATGACCAAAATCGTCTTATCTGAACGATCGGTTGTATGGGAGGTATATGTTATAGTGGTCCGATCAACTTAGTTCGTCGCCCTGATCAATTCGGTATACTTAATGGTGAGTCTATCTTCTATATTTCTCAACATTACAAACATCGGACCAAATTTATTATACCATTTCATGTTCATGAAAGGTATAAAAATTTAGAGACAAGTTTTTTCAATTAGAAAAAAATTTTTCCTAGTGATGTCGCGCCTCGGAAGTGGTTTGGCTGATACTATGAGTGTATTTCTGCCATGAAAAGTTTTCAGTGAAAATACATCTGCCGTTCGGAGTCGGCGTGGTGTAACGTAGGTGTAGGTCACATCCGGCCAATTTATACAACGCATATTATAAGAGAAGTTGGCCTAAATTCTCTTATAAGGTATATCGCGTCTTGCATTTTTTTTAATGGTTCATCAGTTCGGCTTACATTTGGTCAACCTCTCTGGGGTATTTTACTCTTTTCGAAATCATATTGACAAATGTAGGCACATATGTCCATGTGTACGTAGTTTCATATTATACGAAGATAGTTCATTGAAAAATTAATTACCTCTCACGCATTCACTTGCACTCAAGGTTTTGATCGGCAATGCAATCAGTATAGGCATTGATTCGTTCCATTCATTCGTTTGAAGCATGAATAAATGAAAAAAGAACTCTTAAATGAGTGCAGCAAATGGTTTGTGGATAAATTTCTTTGCAATAAAAATAGTAAGCAGTTTTAAATAACTAACTTCCTTTACAAAAGGGATAGCTGTTGAACGTAGCTGAAAAAATATGACGCAAAATCCAACCCTTTGAATGGATCAAAAATATTGAACGATGCGTTCTAAAAGCAATAACTTAATTCTCCATCAACAGTTTTGCTTGGGAAGCTCGGAAGAGGAGAACATTTTAAAATAGTGTTTTCTACATGCATCGTGATACGCCCTAATACGCATATCATCGTACGAATATACCAAATTGATAAAAACTCTGATCTATCTAACCATAGCTTCATCTGCAAATAATTAAGTATAATAAATGTGTAATTAATATTTCTAGTTTATCTTATATATAAAAAGAAAGCCTAAAATGAGTGTTAGTTTGTAGCCGGTGTTCAAACTTTCACATAAGTTGTGTATACCTCACGCGGTGGTTTGCACATAGGTTTGGTTGCGATCGACGCACAGGGTCTCGAGATATAGCCCAAAACGTGGACCCGGGTACCCTAGAATTTGTTTATAGAATATGGATAACAAATGAAAGCTGTTGATTAGTGCTTTATTAGAGGGTAATTTTCATACCCCTGGGTGACACAGGGTAGTTTTCATACCTATTGGTGACTAGGGTCACGAGATATAGGCCAAAACGTGGATCAGGGTAACACTAGGATGATTTTTACATTATGGGTATCAAATTGAAGCTGTTGATGTGTGCTTTAGTACAGAGTAAGTTTTACACCGCTGAGTGACTAGGGTCTCGAGATATAGGCCAAAACGTCGCGGATACCCCTAGAATGTGTGTGTATTATGGATATCAAATGAAAGCTGTTGCTGAGAGCTTTAAAGCCATTTTCATTGTGATATTCGATTTAGTCGCATCAACCTGGCAAAACTGATAAATATGCATGCGAAGCCGAAATAAAGAAATGAATTATCTAATAATACCTACATACCTATTTACATATGTACGTCATATTCCATTTGCCTGAAATTTGGTATAAAAATTTGTTTATTATTATAATTTACGATGCTTTTTTCCGGAAAGAAGACCAGAGACGGACTGGGACTGGGATTAGTACTAGGACTGGGCATGAGACTGAGACTGAGAATCGGAGAGGGACTGGGACTGAGACTCGGAATGGACTGGAACAAAATACATACCACCCTCTGGGAATGGCAATGCGGGGTGAAGAAGAATGAGAAGAACTTTAGAGAAGAGAAAAGAAAAGGAGAATGAGATTGAGAAAGAGATAGAATGAGACGAAGATGGAGATGAAGCGAAAAAGACAGTGGGTGTAGTGAATAAAAGATTAGAAAAAAGTGTAGAGGGGGGAGGGCGGAGTTAGACGGAAAAAGCTTATTAAAATGTATGCAGATAGACCAAATTTAGGGCTGAACAACGTCTGCCGGGTCTGCTAGTATGTTAATATATTTCTCACTTCCGCACCCGCTATCAATTAAAAATGTTAATTTTATGCAGCACGTGTTTAATTAAAATAATAATCGAATAAAAAAATAGGCAAAAAACAAGTTTTGGCAACAAACATAACGGATGTAAAAAGTCCACTTAGCTAACACATTCGTATCAATTTAGAAATGAAACAAAAGCGGTAGAAGTAATAGACCGCCTAAAGTGTTTAACCACTCCTATTGGGATATACTCTAAATTTGTTTAGCGAACAGTAGTCGCTAGATACTTCTTGTTAGAAAAATCGGTAAATAAATCTTACGAATAACACAATAGCATTAAGAATTGTTCGAATACCGGTCTCTTTAAAGCTGAAACTGTAACTGTGTTAGTAAAAATATTGTAGTGGTACTGGTTAGGACTACGGCGACATAAGTAGTAGTTGCAGAGTTAGGCAGGCGCAGCGACTGAACGCTATCAGAGGTGCGCTGACGCAATAACGCGCTACAGATAGCAGAAGTGAGTCCACGCCAATATAGCGGAGCATCAGCAGAGGCACGTCTACGCATAACGTACTGTCACGGGACAGAATGAACCAATATTCAGCCATACGACCCGTTGCCTGGAACATAGGAAGTTACCATATCATCGCCGAAAATGCCGCATAAAGCAAGGCAGGCAAGGCTACAAACAAACCTTTAGGAAAAAAGCGGGGGCAGGACTTAGTCAACCCAGAGTCGAGAAGGCACCTATTTCCTTTTTACTTTGTTGATGGTTTTGGGTTCAGACTACAAATACACGCACTGTGTCGGAGAATGTATCTGGTTGTAATATTACAGGGAGCCACAGGCGTAGGATCAATGGACAGTGTCCGACTGGCCGGTCCGTGGCAACCTCACATAGCCTGAATGAGTATGTAGTGTTACCAGATGTTTGTTTTAAGGATCTAACTGAAAAAACCCTTTCAAAAACCAGAAGCTTTCTAGGACTTAAGGTACTTACTGATTCTAGATCTGACAGCTGTATCACTCCTAATAGCTGGAGTCTTAGCCTGGTAGGCGCAGGGCAAGAGCACAGAACGTCCTCGATCGTTTCCTCCTCCACCCCGCACTTCCTAAATCTGCTATCACTGACCAAGCCTAATTTAAAGGCATGTGACGCCAGAAAGCAGTGTCCAGTCAGAATATCCGTCATGAGTATACAGTCCTCTCTTTTTAATGATAGAAGCAATTTTCTTAGTCTAAGGTTTAAGACGTACACATAATCTTCGACACTTTACAGACCCGCGCTTGAACACACAACTTTCCCGCTTGGTCGATCATGTGCACCTCTCGCCTTCTCTTAATCTCGCCCAGTCTAATTGGGAAGTCTACGGAGCAAGCTTCAACGTATGCGCCCTTTTTAGCTAGTTCATCTGCTGTTTCATTCCAATCTTGGTACTGGTCAAGTCCTTGATAAAAGAGCAATGAAGCAAGATGACTGCACGTTTGCTTTCAGTAAAAAATGATTGTTTCGTCGCGTAGTGCTTCTGTCGCTAGGTATGAGTCGGTCATTAAAAGTACATGCAAATGATATTTTGTTGCTGGTGTCGTGGTGTGCCAATATCATCGAAGGTCCTGAGTTCAACTCCTTGGGCAAAGTCACAAAAAGAGTTTCTAATCGGAGTTGCCCCTCGGACTACTCAAATTGGAACATACTTAATTGAAAACATATTTTACGAGCCGGACTCATGCACATCTTGCGCAACAAATATAAAAGTCTCATATCAAATATCAGTAGAAATCAACTATCAATCAAACATCTTTAAACTTACATGCAAACATCTATTAACTTCGCTGCCATCTGGTGAATGTTAGCAACTGCCGGTAATGCAGTGTTAGTTCTAGTCAAATATTCACAATAGTGCCATTGTACAAATAGATTTCTTTGTGCGCTCACAATCGTTTATTTTTAACAAATTATTTTAATAAAATAAAGCTAAACAAAAGCACTAGGACTAATAATCCCAAAAGCTCGCTAATAGCACGAATCTTTACAACTAAAACTTTATTTATAGATTTGTATTCCAAATAAGATCGAAAAAGGGACCTATGCATGAAAACAGCAATTAGAAAAAATATATAAAATAATATTTTGTGTGTTAGCATAGTACCGCTAAATTAAGCTTAAGCTTTAAATTTTTCGACTTTTTTTGTGGCATTGCAATTTATTTTACACAATTTTTTAACAAAGACAATCATTTGTGCTTAGCTTTGCAGGTAACGCAGCTTTCAACGGCAATGCTTTATCGATCTATGAAAGCCACATTGATTTATCCGCATCAGTTAGTTTTTTTTAAACTTCTCATTCAGACATTAGGATTTCAACAAAATCTTCAATATCTCTGGCCACAAGTTTTAGTACAGGTGAGCTGTTATGCTGACAGCTTTAATTTGGTATTTAAAGTTACTTCAGTTAAAATTTTAATTTTTTTAAGTAAGCTTAAATAGATATAGAACTATGTACCGATAAATTTTTGATTTGATGTTGATGGGAAAAATTTGTAGGCGAAATGTATAAAAGGTTGTCAGGAATTAGGGTACAGTGATCATGACTACCCTTGCTGTCCAAGCAATGAGTGAAAATGCTCTCTCTAAAACGTCAGCACGCTCAGTAGTTCAGGTAGTTCAGTTAGGTTAGGTTAGATTAGAGTGGCCATCGGTGCGAGCACCAGTGCAGTTAGGCCCAAAAGGTCCCATTGTGATATCAGGTGGATCTCTCCCCTACTCAAACCAACAGGTTGATTCAGAAAATGTCTCTAAGGCTCCAACACAGCCAGATCACAAAGATCGTCAAAGAAGAGAGATCCCAGAGATTTCTTCCGCTTGTGCCAAAGTGCATGATAATCGCACAGTAAATGCTTGCTCTTTCTATCAACTCTTTGTCTTTGCAGCTCCTGCAGTAATCATTATAGGGAGCACCCAGCCGTTGTGCATGCTTCCGATTGCTATGTGGCCGGTTATAAGTCCAACCACCGGAGATATGTCCTCCCTTCCAGAAGGAGACTTCTTGTGCGTCTCGCGTCCACAGGAGCTTAGTGTGGTCGTAGGATTCGAGATTGCTCCATATCACATCCTCTTCCCTAAAGAAAATCCCTTTCAAAGTGAGCTTACAGGTAGCGAGCGGCGTTCTCAATTCCTTCCATGACGACGAAAGACCCCTCTTGCAATTTCGTCAGCCATCTCATTTCCCGGTATATCGGAGCGTCCAGGCACCAGTAGTCCTGTTACCAGTTCGCCGTTATCGTATCTGTAGAAGCTAGCGCCGGTCTTGAAACTCTCCTCCTGCAATATTCCTATAAGCCGGCATATAAAACTCCTAGATCTATATGTATATTATAAAACAATTGCGAATATTGTATTTCTTGCTCAGAATCTTTACACAGTATAATCGATTAGTTTGTAGCATCAATATTGCCATTGTACTTGAATTTTTTCATTAACGATTGTGAACTCATACGAGTGAATCAACTGCAGATTCACTTTGCAGAAAATACAAAATTAGATCGTCTGAACGCCCAACGTTCTAGCCACGCATCCAGCCAGGTGATGGTTTTTTCTTTTCCCTTTTTATAGAGATATGCGACAATCAAATAAATTGGCTTGACGATTGATGCACCAACACTTTCGCATATACATACAAAATGCCACACATACATACTTCATCCATCTTGAATTCTATTTGTGATTTGATTCTTTAGTATTTAATTCTAAAATTTATTTTTATATGCTCAACTCACACACATTGCTCCAGTCGCAAGTTGATGGTCATCATACAAACCACCAGCACATTGCAATGCGTTTTTTCGCGCCTTTTATGGTTGGTCTATTCGCATCTTTAATCGTTGCATTTGTCGTTGGTCTTCGATCGTTGATCGTATGCGTGATCACAATCGAAACTTGAGTAGGCATATTATTTTAATTAAAACAAAATAAAAAGCACCTTGCAACACGCGTTAAAAGAGTTGTTGCATGGCTGGACGTAGCGCATATCTCACTTGCAACATCGCTAGTTGAATACAACGAAACAAAAAAAACGAATGCAATTGCTAGCAACCAAGCTGCCCACTCTTTCCATTACATCTCCTATTTTGTTAGGAATATAAATAAAAAGATCGATGCGATGATCTGTTTGGCCATCCAACTCTAATCGCTCCAACGCGCCATCGATCGCATCACAACACAATGCCACAACACTCACCTCACCTTGCAGCTTCATGTGCATTTTCGTCGTTGCGCGCAGTTTTTGTTGTTCTCGCCACATTTGCATCTTTGATCGCGTCAGCTTCAAATATTTGCTGCTGCTTTTGCCTCTTGCATTCTTCTTCTTCCTTTTTTTTTGTCTGCTCTTTGTGACAATTGACATGTTTAGCTGTCTGTTTGACTGCGTTTAAAGTTTGCGTGCCGGTGTGTGTGAACGCTTATATTGTTGTTGTTACGTTGTTTTATGCGATATTTATGTGTGCATTTATTGCATGTTTAGCTTAAATGCGATTCTTATCGTTTGTCAAATTGAGTGACGAATCGCCTTACATGATGAGCAACAACGAGGACACCGGACACTGACACCGACGCCGACTCGAACACTGACAATAACATAGCCGGCACTGATTTAGTTTTGACCGCCGTCTTGGACACACCAACGTGTTGCATGTGACAGAGATAATGCTATATGTCAGGAAAAGTGTTGGAAACGTTAATCTAGATTTGTGTTGTGCCGGAAGCTTTTTTAATAATAATTAAACTCGCTTTGAAATTGAAATTATCAACGATAACTTTACATATTTTATTCTTAAGTACTGATGGTAAGTGATTAAAATAGCCTCTGGTACTCTCCAAGCAATCTCGACAATGTAAGCAATCTTATCTTTTCGTGAGTAACCGTCTCAGTTTAGGTTCAATGATAACAGACACTCTTCATAGACGTAAATATTTTTGGATGTTTTTATAGTAGTCTCATTTTGTCGCGGGATGAAGCAGCTTTCTGTGAGAGAGACGTGGTTCCAACCACAAGTTTTACGTTTCACCGCCTTACTCCTATTGGTTACCTATTTTAACTTCTTTATAGATGAAGCACAACTTCGAGAAACTTATGATTTTTTTTTCGCCAAATATGAACTTTAAGCAAAGAGTTAGGCTATTTCCTTGTTTGGAGGATATTTTCCCAAAAAAAAACACCTGCTATTTGGCTCTCAGAGGGTTCAAAATTGATGGGAATAAATTCATTCATAGAAATTGCAGTTGCAATGTATAATAATCCTAAATATATACAAAAACCGATCCCAAATGATGACAGTCCCGATCTTATTCTAAAAACTTAGACGGAGTTCAGAAAAGAACGTTGAACAAACCAGCAACAATTCCGAATTGATCCAGAAGCGCCTCCAAATCAGTTACGAAATGGTCCCACAGTAGCCTCTAAGTTATCCAAAAATAGTCCCAAATGGTCACGAAAAAGTTTCAACATTAGGTTAGGCTAGGTAGTAGTGGCTGCCCCATGGGCACACATAGGCCAGTATCAGTTGGCCCGTTGTGGTACCACAGAAAGACACCATTAGCCCTCCTATTCGAGCCATTTCGAGGTCTTGATAAAAGCTACCAAGTCCCTTATATCATGCTCCCAGACTTGGCGGAGATCGCTTAGGAAGGGAGCTCCCAGACAGCGTTGCCTGGGGCCACTTAACTCCGGGCAGTTGCAGATGAGGTGCATCACCCTTTCCTCTACCTCTTCTTCTTTACAACTTCTGCAGCCTTTCCGCATGCCTTCCGATGAGGCAGTGCCCAGTCAGAACTCCTACAAGTGAGGAGATTTTGTCCCTGCTTAGGGTATAGACGTGACGGGATCTCTTAGCATCACATTTAAGCCAGGATTGCTTTGATATTCTACATTCCGGGGTTGGTAGCCATCTTTCGTTGGCTTGACTGTAGGTATACTCTTTTAGCATTAGCTTGCAAGTGGAAAAAGGCATACATAAAGGCCTGACAAAGAACGCCTAGGGTCAGGAAGAATCTGTCTGGTCGTACCCTGCCTAGAAAGTTCGTCTGCAGCGAAGTTTCCCTCTATGTCCCTGTGTACCGGTTCTGTTGGGCCATCTCCTGAAAAGATCGGCGACAGTTTAGTGTCAATTCGGAGTTGAATGAATGGGAACCAAGGGATTTTATTGCCGCTTGGCTATCGCTGAAAATAAAGATTTCCTTGCGGGTATTCTGTGTGCATATTTGAGTCGCGGCTTCCATTATAGTTGCTACTTCTGCTTGGAAGACGCTGCAATGAACAGGTAGTCTGAAACAAAGTTGGACATCTTGGTCCTTTGAAAAGACGTCCCCTTCAACCTACCGTTGCTGTCCACAACTGTTGTATTCGCACACCGGTCTGTACTTCGAGGAAGGAAGTCGTAGTTACACAGTATGCTGCCGTGACCTGTAGGCTTAGTGCTCCAGCTGGAAGATTCTCTTAACCGCAGTGCTGACGTTGCAGCTGCGCGGTATCATGCAAGATCCAAAGGTAGGATGTCAAGAGTGATTTCAAGAGCAGCGCTTGCCGTTGTTCTCAGAGCACCACTTATGCAGATCATTATAGATCCGCGCACTTTTTCTTGTAAGTTTCGGTTTGACGCCTTGTCCAAGGCTGTCCACCATACAACTACCCCGTATAGCAGTATGGGATCGGATAATCGATGTGTAGATCCATCTGCAAATGTTGGGGGTAAGACCCCATTTATTGCCTATGGCTCTTTTACACGTGTATAAAACTATATACGCTTTTTCTGGCGCTGGATAATGTTATCTTTCCAGTTCAACCTTTGTCCAGAACCATGCCTAGGAATTTAGCCCTACCGGCCGATTAAGGCGCACTCAATTTAGTTCCGGTAGGGTTAACGGTGGTATTTTCTACCGTTTGGTGTATAGGACAAGTTCCACCTTGTCTGAGTTGACCCTGAGTCCGCATCTGGAGGCACAGGAGGAAACCTCCCGCAGTGCTGCTTGCATGAAGTCACACAAGGTTTGGGGAATTTGCCCTATAAGCAATAGCTAGTTCGTCCGAATATGCGAAAACCTTGCCGCCACCCCAACGTGTGTCTCGTAATAGCGACTTCACCGTTAGGTACCATAACAGCGGGGAAAGAACCCCGCCCTGAGGCGTGCCTCTTGTGACATAGCGTATTATATCAGAATTCCTCATGGATGAAAGTATTTCCTTCCCCTGAGTAATTGATCGATTAGTCCCACATCCTCAGCATCGTACGGCATGTACACAGTTCCCATCGTTATATCAGTGTTCCCAACTGCCAAGCTGACCGCAGTCATGTCGCCATTGCTATATTTAGGTAAGATAAAGATGTTTAGCTCAGACTTTACCAGGATACAGGTTCTACCATTACCTTCTGCTGAAGCTCGGATGAGCTTGACCCACTGGTCCCAAACCGCAGATCCTGGAGTTATTTACCCAGGGTTATTGGATCAGGACCACGTCGAAGTCGCCTTTAGAAAGGCGAGTAATCAGAGCAGCCGAAGCTGCTTCAGATTTGTGGATGTTTATATGAAGCACCCTCAGTTTGCGTTCATTCAGACTCCCCTACTTCCACTACCGTAACGTCGGCCTCTTCCCCGTCGCTATCCAGCAGGTAATCCTCCATCGTCAGATTGCCCAGAGCACCTGCATAATCTGACGAGGCGGAAACCATACTCTCTGCACCGGAGAGCTCCGCTTTCTCTTCGGCTGTCCCTGTGACCTTGGTCATCAAGGCAGCCGAAAGGGATGCGCGTTGCGAGTCGCCACGGTATCGTCGATGCCGTAATACACCCTTCCATTGCTCCTACAGAGGTGCTTAAGCGCATCTTTATTGAGGGTAAAGACGACCTGCCTCCTCGGTCCTACAGCGTCCTCGACTCGTATTACACTCCAGTCGTACGTCGGGAGAGCCGGGTTCATGACCTGTAGCATCTGCAGAATTCTGGAATCCATGCTATTGACCTTGGCTGGAATGTCCTTCCAGTCGAGGACCTCTATCTTAGCCCGGGATAGACAGGGTCCAGCCTTGCAGCTGCTACTTTATATAGAGCAAAAGTTCTTGCTTTGTCGCAAGCGAGGGCCTTTATCTGGCCCCGGTACCATCCCGCATCAGTACCACGTGGCGGGGTACCCGGAATCTCCATCATGTCTTCGAGAACGGCGTTACCGATTTCGTTCCGGACATACGGCCACCGTCTTTCGGGATGGCCCCACGGTCATTTCCGCGGTACAGGATACCTATAAGGATCCTGTCCTTGGCACCTCGGCAAAGCTGGGCTTACTTTCCCCAGGGTGTAGTTGCTGCCTTTTCGGAGGAGGTTTGATATCCTCGTCCGACCTTTGGCGTTTGTAGGGGGTAGCGCTGTTTGCAGCCGGCGCGAGAGTTCATCGGAAATTTGACAGCAGGCTTGCGCCCTTTCCACCGCGTTCCTAGCACTCTGTGGCAGCGAGTTCAGCGGTACCCCTTCGTACTTTTTAAGGAATTTAGCGGCCCGCTTTTTATCCCGGTGACCGAAACCACCAGGAGAAGTGTCCCTGGCAGAGTTCAGACCCGAAGTTTCCTCCGCGGTCGCTCTCCTGGTTTGAGGCTTTTTTGCCGCGGAGAAGACGATATTATATAGAAAACTATCAAAAAAACTGATCCGCCTAGCGATCCCTAACAGACCCAGAAGAATATTGAATTAGAAGAATTCACTTAAAGAGTCTTGAAAGGGTCAATAAATGTTACTGAAATTGTTTTAAGAAAAAGGTTTCCAAATAGTCCTGATTTATTAAGAAAATAATCCCGAGGACATTTCCGAGTGTTCCCAAATAGTCTCGAAGATATTCCAAAATCTTCTTGTAATGATCCCCAAATCACATCGGGAACCACATCGGTATGATCGTGAAGAGACCTACATATTATTCCCAAATCCCAAGATTTATTATTTTTTGGTTAAAGTTGACAGTTATTTTTGAAAAAAAATATCTAATCTCAAATTTAACAGTTTTTATAGCCCATAAAGCACATCTTAAAAAGAATTAGTGACTTTTTTGACTTAGAATGTATTTCGAAATTTAATACTTATTTTTTACCTAAAAATTAGTCCCAAAATAAACCAATAAGTCTCGAAATTGAACAGATATTTTTGAAATGCCCAACGAACCCCGTTAATGTAAACACCCAAGACTCAAAGTTGAGGAAAGCAGACTTTCCAGGAGACGCACGTCTTTCTGACACAACTTGATCTGCATTTTGTAATAGGTGTAAACTCTTACTTATCCAGAATCAACCCCCACATACGCAAGATGTGTCCCGCATGTAATGCGTCTCTACATGCCATCAAACCATTGTTTCAGTGGCAATGTGGAGGCAACGCCTCTACACCCTTGTATTTTTGGTCTAACCTTGTTGAAAATGCATTTTTCCTTGGACTTCGAAGTGAGAAATCGATGAGTGGTCTCACTTGTTGAATGTTGCTAAGCACAGAAGAAGAAGATAGTAGCAAAGCCGGCAACATTGCCACAATCTTTCCACGCCTGATAAAAAGCGCTTTAATGATGACACTGACTGAGTTTATAGCCCTTTTTCAGGCATATTACATAGTTGTTTAAAGTTGGGATACTTGCGGTGTCAAGACTATCGGTCCACCTTATTTGTTATGATGTTAATTATCTTGGTCGGACCAAAAAACATATGGGCTCCAATCGGCATCAATATTACATGTGGAAAATCTTTCTGGAACGGGTCCCCGTCGCCATTTTTTGGCAATCTCTTTGATTGTATATCGAGCATTAAAGCTTCTCAGAAAATTCATCCGTCCTTGGCAGTGCCGCCATTGAAATAACAAAAAACTGGACACCAAAATTTGTAAATGAAGTGTCGCCCTAAACTCCTCGGAGATATAACGCCCAAAAATATGATTATTACATTATTCTGCAAACAAGAGTAAACTCCCCATGCCATATAGGGGACTACCCTATTGTAATGTACTCATATTAATCATATGTATTTGTAATTTCAGTTTACCGATCACAACCGATCGTCTACATCTGATGCTGTAAATCGACGCGAAAAGTTGACACATTACAACAACACATGTAACAGAATATTTTTATGCACATAAATGTATGACTTGGCGCGAAATGAAAGTGCATCTGTGTTAAATAAATTAGCTGCAATCTTTTGTTATCGAGTTGTAAAACAACATCTAAATATGATACGTATGTCCTTACAATGTCTCTTATTTTAATAAGAGAGAACCACCCCGTAGACTCACCCTATGTTCAACAACAAAATGTGCTTTATAATTTATTTAATTACTACCGCCGAATATTCCCTCGTGTGCGTATAATGAATAAAGCATCAGTTACCAAAAAAACACTAAATCGAGTTTGTTCTTCGAATTTGTGTTTTTAAGTGTATAAACAAAACATTGAAGGCAAGCTAAATCAGCAAATTGGGTAATTTGTTCTTCAGTTAATAGTACCTACGGTAAAATGGATCGTCATGATGGTTAATCCAACCAAGTTTTTGTCAAAAGAACACTTCTTTTTCAGTAGAAGATAAACTATTGGCAAGTTAACAATATTCTGTAAAAATAACAGATTCTCGATCAATATAGCTGACTCTTCTCACTACATACTTTGTTCTTATGACGATGGTGCCATCGAAATCTCTGTCATATCAGCAGCCGTCACTGTTATTTTAGTGTAGACGAAAATTTGTTATTTCAATAGTTTTCATTGGTATTCTTAGAATAACAGTAACCACTATTATGTTAACAGAGCTATAGCTTGCGTATAATAATTTATTTTTTGTCGATTTGACTGTTAAAACGATCAACTCAGAATCAACAATATGTGCCAAGTTTATTCAATAAAAACCCGTCGCGAAGAATACAAATTTACAGAAATTTCTGTTGAAGTGACCCGTCGCTTGGGTAGTTATTATTATTATTATTATTATTACTAGGTCGGGAAGCACTGCGACCTTTGTGCAGATCTGTTTGTGCAAGACCTTTCAGCCTAATTTTGTATCTGGAGGCTTTTGATGTATCTAAGTACCTCTTCAGGCTTTTTACTACATATGACATATGGATTAAGAGTCCCACCACCTAGATGGGATAGTCTCTGCCTATATAGTCTCTGTCGCTTGGGTAGTTTTACCATCTTTTATCTTGCAGTGTATTTTATTTATTCTACTTAATATTTCATAGAAGGATATTTTGTAACTCGTTAGCAGGAGAATTACATAGGCTATTGTAGGAGTTTATGTCATTGCCTCATATCGCATCGAACAATAGCGCAGACGTAACTTGACTGGGCGCTTTAAAGCAGACACATCACTCCCACCATAGCGACTCGTTGGCTGATGTGAGATTTTCTTCCATGGACATAGCAAAAATATTGCAAATAAGCAACTACAACAAGAGACGACAACACAAAAGCAAACAGTAGAATGTCAACATCATGATCGTCAGCACCAGCGTGGCAGCTGCAGCAACGAAGACAACATCAACATCATCAGCCACCAGTCAGATCGGTGGGAGCAACATAATGCGGCGTACAGCATCTGCTCCAACATCAGCAGCGATAGCGATGATGATGATGGCGGCGGCAGCGGTGCCTACAATGTGGTTCAAGATTTATCACATTGTTTCACAGTTCGCCTGGCTGTCTGTCCATTTGTCTGGTAGTCTGTGATTTTGTGGTATTGTTTTTCCATGTTTCAAATTTCTTTGCTGCAGAATTTTTCGCATTACTTTAAAACTTCCCGCGTCAGTTCCACCTTCATACGAATATGTTGTTTTCTGTTGGTTGTTGTTGCCATGAGTTTCTGTCACATCGTCGGGAGTGTAGTGAACTTTTGCGCCGTTGTCGCATAAATAAAATCGAAACTATTTTGCGTCATGTTTTAGATTCATTGCACTTGAAGGCGGTGCAATGCGCGGAAATTAAATGTGTTTGGTGGTGGAGGCCACATGTGGCTATGGCTCTGAAAAAATTACAACAACATTAAACTGCGAAAAATCTTTACAAATAGCAGACATGTATATATAAGTGTGTATTGAATTAATATTGAAAAAAGGAGGAAGAATTTTAATGAGTAGTGCAGCAAGGAAAATAATTCGCTTTCAATCTCAGCAGTGGTCCATCGCAATTCATTTTGTTGGATATGCTGCATGTGGGGGAGTTTAACGCAATGCAACAACTGCAACTATGCGTATGTCTGAATGCTGTCGCATCCACGTAAATTCTTGTTTTATTGCCTTTTAGAAATTAATTATTTTTTCCAAATAAGTCTAGCCATTCGTACAAAGAGAATGAAATGAGAAATAAGCGCGAATAAGGATTTGTAGTCAATACCATTGCTCTATACACGAGGGAAATGTTATAGATGATCTGTGGACGACTTACACAAAACTCTGTTGATATTTATAGTTTAAACTAAGTCTATTCCAATTCTGCTTACATATTCTTAAGCTGGGTAGTTCGCAAAAAGACCTGAATTTCTCAAATTCTTTAAAAAAATTTCAACAAAAAACTCACAATGTTCAGGTTCTCAAATTAGAAGCCCGACCATCTCTGGAACGATTTTATATGAATTCACTGAACCTTCTGGGCTGTTCCACCCCTAGTTCAATGAGGATCTTGGGGTTGTCAGAGCCTCGCTTGATAAGAAACGGGATTCGCTTCGGATGGGTGATGTTGGCAATTGTTGGATAAGCTATGAATTCAGCTGCAGCCCCTTAAAATAATTGCGCAACACAACCCCTTGAACCATCTGGGTATTTTGGGAGCCGCTTACTGCAGGCATACTTGTCGCGGGTACATTCAAAGCTCCCTCAACTGCTAAGGCAAACTAAATTGGTTCTAATGAATACTTACTCATCACCGGCCCTTGTGTTTACGGCGTCTTTTCTAGCTCTGCTGAGAGACGGTCCTCTTTGTTACCTTTTATATGCGCCACTCACGTAACACTATCTCGAACATTTCACACATTGATATCTGATATTCGCCAAGGCTGGACATTCATATGGCATAGCAAATTGATAAGCATTTCCTTGCAACCTTCGTTGTTGCAACTCCTGCAACTGTCGCTGAAAGGGATCTTCATTCTTTCTGCGTGTGGGCCAAATGGCCACTGTCCCGTAATTATGGCTGTCATCCTTAGTATTTTTTTGGAAAATTTTAGTACATCCTGTGGATGTAGTGTAGTCCGGCCAAATGGGTTGGTGACCTCCATGAGTCCGTAGCGTATGTTTTCTGAAGAAAGGTAAGTATGTCACTTTTTATTAATGTATGTGGTCAATGCACTGCGACTGCCTCAATGACGTCTAACGCTGCGCCGACCTTTGCTAGTTCATCCGCTTCTGCGCTGCTCAGTTGTTTGAGTATATGCATACCTCTCGACCGATTACAGAGTTCTCCAACAGGAAGCATGAGGCCTTCTCTTCCTAGTAGCTCTGCTTGGAACATACAACTGAGTTTGGAAGGTGGGTGGAAAGTGTGACTTTTAGCCATTCAGGAGGACCCTTGCATCAACACGGCATTAAATTTTGGATTTTGTCATTGTAGAGTGAGGTAATACTCTTCTTGCATACAGTCTGTCCTCGAAAGTATCCTCGCCTTAAAGTTCTTTTTCAATGTAGCCGAAAGATAATCTGTTGTCAAATCTACGTCGGGCAGCCTACTAAGGATATCATTGTGGACATACAGAATCTCGTTCTAGCATTTAGACTCCATAAGTATGATCGTAGAGGTAGTAACTATAGAGCTTATATGTGGAGGTCCAGTAACAACTGGTTAAGGAAATATTCAATGCGTCTTGACCTGAGTGCTATTTTTTCTCCCGCAGATGCTGTTCGTTGTACTTTGTAAAGTTGTTTAATGTTTCATTGTTTGTCCAGGGCTGGCCACCACACTATCGCTCCGTACGATAGGATGTGACCTATGACTAACATATAAGCCCACACCGTACTAGCCCATAAGTACTAGCGTACTTATTCCTCGTAGAAAGCGAGAGTTCTATGCCATACAGTGATGGCAGAGGAAGTTGTGGTATATTGGTTCTGTTGCTGAGGAGTATCAGTTCTGTCTTTTTAAGTTACCATTAAGGCCGCTCGATGCCGCCCAGTTAGCACCCTATACAATGTCGCTAAGTGCGCCAACTACTAGTGGTGAGAGTTCTAAAACTACATTAGGAAGTGCGGTACTTGATAATATCCGCTACTAAGGTGTTATGACTTTAGCACAAGACATATTTTTACACAACTCTTAGCAAAAGAAGAAAAAAACTGAAAAAAAAATTCATAAGAATCTGAAAAGGTTACTCTGGTTCAGACTAATAAAAGGTAAGGTGATATAAGGTTAACGGCAACAAGTAAAGTATTTAAGTATATACTTTTATTGGCCCAGGAACAATATAGGCAGTTAAAGTTATATGATCTTGCGGCCATTTGATGTGGTCATTAGGTTAAAAAGAAAATGCCGTTGACTCTATAACACCCCCCTCTTGAAAAATTGCGATGGTAGAGATTAGAGGAAGTGGCAAATATACTTCGCTCTAATAAATACCTATTTTACATAAAAGGTACAAAAGAGAGAATGCATCTTGAGCAATTCCTTGTGCCCCAATACGTTTAACATCAAAACTTCTATTATATTATCTACTTTCACAAAATAATTCCCCTAATACTCATATAAAATAATATTGAGTTTGATAATCCAACGATTAACGATTAACAGATTAACAAACGCAACACACCGGGTGGGATTACCAAAATGAAACAAAGTAGCGTGGCGTCAAAAAGTCTGGGAACGTTGAAGATCGATAATGCACAGCTAAACTTTTGAATGGTAGCGGCGGTCTTTGCCAATGCCACTGCTGCTGTGGGATACAATGTATGCTTGCATTTGTTGTTGCATTATATCAGTTAATGCATGCATTCACTTCAACAAAAGCAATAAACATATTAACAACTTTTTAAAGCAAATTTTCAACACGAACAACTTCACGTTGGTAAGCGTATCGAATCAAAAAATTTAAGTCCGTTAAATGTTTCAACAATTTCGTTAAGTTAAATATGTGAAATAATCTATAAAAAAATGAGCGTCAACAACAGCAACAATAAATACTTGTTTTTACCCCCTAATAGCATTCGTAAATATAAATAGTGGAGCGTTGCTTATTTGTGATCACCCACCATTCATCGCCATCGCTTCCCACTGCACATAATGAACTGTCCAATGACCTGGAATATTGAGCGTGAATTTAGATTCGAATTTACCTTCGTACGTTGTGTATAATGGACTACTAAAAAATCCGTGAAATTAGATTACCTGAAAATGGAAATGAGACCGCCTTCAGAAAAGAGAAGGTAGACTTCACAATTTATGTAACGAACGTATGTACTAAACATAAGCACAGATTTAATACGAGTTATATTATATTTTGTTGTTATGGTTATAAAATATACAAATTTATATATTTTTCGAATAAAGCGTAATTATTTACGCTCTCTTTATCAACGGCTCGATTTAGAGCGCGACTGTTACCCACAAGTAGAAAGACAAATAATTTTCGGGTTTTAACAGCACTTTAAATTTAAATGATGGGAAATCGATAGATCTCGTAGGTAGACGCAGGTGGGGTGACATAATGTCAACTGCCTTTTCCTTTCGCAAATTAACATTATGACCACTTCAAGCGCCCACTTCTTAAGTTCAAGTGACTTTTTGACCTAACTCAATTTACTTTTTGGCCTTTTGAAGTGGTCATAGAGCCATTGGATTTTATCATCATTAGACTCCAAATTTTCTCGATTACCATTTTTTAACTGAATAAGTTCTAATAGTGCGGTATCTACATCAGTGGCGTATCCAGGATTTTACCAGGGGGAGGGGGGGGATGAGCAATAATTTATTTTAAGTTAAATAGAAATTAAGACACACAGTAACTAGGTTTATCATCTGTGTGTATTTCTTTATAAATAAGCAATACTGACCATCATATACATATGTCACGAATTTAGGGCAATTCCGCTTATTTGCAACTTTCTACTAACGTTCGAATCTCTAAACTATTGAATAATAATTCCACTATTCAATAATGCAAAATGGCCTTTATTACAGTACTTCACAATAACACTTCTACTGTTCAACAGATAGCGTGCTTAAATCAAAACTGATTCCTCGTGCCTCAGCTGCTGCTGCTTTTATACTTTTTGGTTTCCTCGTTGACATATTTCTAGGCGCTTCTATTTCTAGAATTTACTACCAGCTATAAAATTACCAGCTCTAACATAACTACAGATGCACGTTATAGCTTCTCATATGCGCGTGTATATGTGAGTGATACTTCCACAGATAATTGCCTAATTTTGGGAGCATCTCAGATAAGATATATGCATGTGTTTGTGCGCCTCTCTTCGCTGCGTGTACGTAGATATGTGTAGAGATAATGATTGATTCGTGTATGTAGATAGAAGTGACTGCCTGTTTTATTGTTGTTGTGGCTTCATTTACTTAGCATCAGACTAGTGATGTGAGTCTCACTTAGTGTCACTAATATTCGTCACACATATATACATTCATATACTTATGCAAAATCGTTTACTTCAAGGGAAATACTTGGATTATTTCAATTAATATGTGTTATTATTCATTTATTTCAATTAAATTGAAAAGCTTTATTTAAAACTTTAATTCTGTTTGTTATTAAACGCAATTTAGTCTTCGCTCCTTAACACTCAATCTCTTAATCTCTTTTTGCTAAAATCACGTGCACTTTTGTTTTAAAATATTTGAAAATTGTTGAAGTGATTATATCGTTGGTCCATGGAAGACTATCTCAGTTCAAATTGCATCGACTATCTCAGTTCGTTTTTTTTAAACTAACACGTTTCGCTTGTTTGCTAATTTTGTATTATTTAATTTAATTTTACTATTTTTGTATATTTATTTTGTTTATTTTTGTGTTAATTGCTTAGGTTAAAAATAAAATAAAATAAAATTAAACTAAACAAAAATAAATAAAGTAAAATAATACAAAAATAAGTAAAATTAAACAAAAAAATACAAAATTAGCAAACAAGCAAAAGGTATCAGTTTTTCATAAATCAACACGAACTGAGATATTCTTCGACGCAATAACGAACTGAGATAGTCTTCGTTGGGACCGACGATATGGAATTTCATGAGTACTGTATAATCCACGACAAAATTAAATATTAATATTACCTTCCCACGTACGTACTTATATAGAGATTTTGATTTTCTCTTGTATTTTCTTGGTAAATCAGAAGGAAGTTTGGTAATTTTAATATAAATTACGAAGTAAAATAAGAAGTTGAGCGACGAAGATCTATCCCCTCAATCCCCGTGACGTTTCCTATATATCTCTGTTCTCTATAAAGCGGCGTCACTTCCGTGCAAGACACGAAAGCCAGCTACTGGAAAGGAAAGAAGAAATTTGTTAAAATTAACCAATTCTAATTGAAATTGCTCTAAATCTAAAAGGAATACACTAAAGAAGAGAAAAAAAACACTTGTATTCAAACAGACTTGCCAATTCCATTAAAAAACTCATAAATACATTCACTATTAACCCTGGTACTTAACCGAATGTGTTCTTACAGGGTCGTTGCTCAAACAATAATAGGACGCGCATATATTTCTTTCAAGGCTCCCCAGAAACGCATAAGTTTTCTTTAGAGGTGGCTACTACTGGACGAACGAAATTTTTGTAACTTAACACTTTTCGGGGTAGTATCAAATTTTGGTGTACTGTCAAATTTAGCACCAAAATAGTACAATGTGAAAAAGTTTAATATAATTAGCACAGTATTAAAGTTTTCGGAGTGATATTAAAACTAGTTTTGGAGTCAACGCTCTTGCTCGTTGTATTGCGTAATGACAGATGCGAAACAGCAAGTCGCAGTGGTGTGGTGGCATCGCAATCCACCATTCTCTCCTAACCAAACCTCAAGTGCCCGCCAAAGCAACATAACAATTTAAATTATATTTTTGAGATAATTTTTTCAGCACCTCTTCGAGATTATTTCAATTAGAAAACTGTTTTTCTAACCGGGCTCGCATCTTGACAGTGGTTTGACAAACACCTTGTGTGTATTTCCGCCCTGCAGCTGCATAAAACATGAAAATTTAAAGTAGCAGACGCAAATTGAAAGATGAGCTCGGCCTAAAACTTTTCGGAGGTAAATGGCGCCAAGTATTTATTTATTTGATTTTACTCCAAAAAGTGTTAAGGAGGAGGAAAAAAACATTGACGCTTCGTTCGACTAAACAACGATATAGCGAAAAGAAAATAGCGTCCACGTAAGTAAAAAGTTGTTGGCATTTTAATACGTGGAGATAAAAAAAGCGTTCGAAAAGCATTCGAAAATTCATATTTTGATCATTTCATGTGGTTACAACTTCAATTGGCTTTGTTATACCTTTCATGAACATGAAATGGTATATTAACTTTGGTCCGATGTTTGTAACGTTGCGAAATATAGAAGATAGACTCACCATTAAGTATACCGAATTGATCAGGGCGACGAACTGAGCTGATATAGCCATGTCCGTCTGTCCGTCCGTCTGTCTGTTTGAACGCAAACTAGGCCCTCAAATGTTGAGATATCTCAATGAAATTAGGCACAAGGATGTATTTTTGTGTTATATTAGTCGGATCTGATAGGATCGGACCACTATAACATATATCTCCCATACAAGCGATCGTTCAGATAAGACGATTTTGGTCATTTCTGCCGCAATTTAGAAAGTATAAACGTGAAACTCGGTGATATATATTTTAATATATCATAGACGATTTTCTGAAAAAAATCATTTGATCGGAGCTATATATAGTTATATCCCATACAACCGATCGTTCAGATAGAAAGATTTTTGGCCATTTCTCCCTTAGTTTCCAATATAAAAACGTGAAACTTGGTGATATATATTCTAATATATCATAGAAGATTTCTTGTAAAAATCATTTCAATCGGAACTATATATAATATATATCCCATACAACCGATCGTTCAGATAAGGGGGTTTTTTGCCATTTTTTTATATTTATCTTAAACATCGTTTAGGTATGTACATCTATATATTTCTTATCTTATACATCCGATTATTGGAGATTACGAACGGGATAAGATAATTTTTCAGCCCCATTCATGAAAGGTATGAAGTCTTCGGCGTCCTTACTTGTTGCTATTTGAAGTGGTTATGAGGTCAATAGACTTTTGGCCGTTGTCTTTACGTCACCCCTCCTAGTTAACTACTTAACTTTCGTCCTTGATATATTAAAGCCCAAAACAAAAACTGGAATTCAAATTGATTTGATTTTTAAATTTATAAAATAAAATTTTGTCAAATGCTCATTTGCGTTAAATGCGTGGGTCGAGCGTCTCGTCATCAAAGCCAATCGTGCGTTTAAAAGCAGACTGCGACATGTTGCCAATTCGTCTGGTGCTTTTTGCTATCTATCTTACCAGCAATAGCCCAGCCAACTCGTCTTCGAAACCATCTGTATCTTAGTCATTTACATACTCGCTTTTATACATTTACTATATGTATGTATGTGTGTTTCTATGTAGTATTTAGACGCATCGTTTGCTAAAAGCTGTTTGCTGTTTCATTGTTTTGTCTGATGTCGCATTTTTTGGTTAACATTTTTTTTACAATATTTTTATTTAATTTTTTTTCATTATACCAGTTTTCTTACTTTAACTGTTTTGCTGATATTCCACTTGCTCGCGATATTGACATGGCGGTCCCACTTGTTTGCTTTCTGTGTTTTAGATTTGTTTGTCCAACGCCGACATGTCTCGTAAAATATAAACTATGATGTTTATGTCCAACGATCTTAATAAATTGCTATATACATTTTTATTATTATTTATTAAGAAGAACAAGAGGGGACAAGTTAATCAAGTTGTGGCGCGGGAGGCGTAATATTCGAGCCACTTTGCAGTGTGGTCAAGATTTTGCATAATGGTTGGTTTGTTTGTATGTTTGTATGTGAGTGTGTAGTATGCGTATTATATTTGCATATAAGCTGTAAGGTGATTTCTTTTTAAATATATTTTGATAAATATTAAACGACTTCATAGCCAACTGATTGCGACTCACAACAACAGGAACTTAGTCTTTGTATTCGTATGATGTGAACATTTTTTTAAATAATTTACAGTAAATTTGGAGAAACTGGTGAAGGACGGCTCCTCATCTTTTTTGTTGTTGTTTTAACGAAAAGACACTTCACGAAGGATTTGGAGAGTGTTATCGGTGGATGGTCACACACAGATGCGGTACGTTACTGGTTTCATGAAGGTACTAGCCCGATCATATCTGGATTGATTTTATATGTCCACATTGAAACTTCCGGCTTGCATATAATTTTTTGCATGTCCTTTGGTAATCCATACATAACGTGCACCGTATGCAAGACTTGGCAAACACTCCGAGTATAGCACACAAGAAATCATCTATAATTATGTAAGATTGCAAGCAATCACTTGAAAAATAAGAAAAGAAGATTGAGAAGAATTGAGCGATTTCAAAGCTTTGACCTTTCCAAGCGTAGCACCCATGAAAATGCTGATGCAATTTCGGAAGAACCATGTTATTGAGAATGCAGGTACTGTTCCAAAGCTGAGACCAAATAAGAAATAATAGATATCCGGCTGATGACAATAACGTCGACGAATAACTGAGGCATGGGAAAACTAAGAAAGTATCTGCAAGAATATGCAGATGTGGCTCGAACGAAACGAACGACAAACTATGATCTGGTGTCAGCAGAGAGTCGTATTGCTAAGTCATATTGGCCAGAGTAGTCCAGTTTGCATGTGATAACCGGCTGCATATATCGCATACGGAGGAGTGAGGGTGGTCAACTAAAAGCATCGCTTAATTTTAAAAAGCAATTTTTCAATAAAATAAAAATCAATTTTTCTAAGCGGGGTCGCCCTCGGCAGTGTTTGGCAAGCGCTCCGGGTGTATTTCTGCCATGAAAAGCTCTCAGTGAAAACTCATCTGCCTTGCAGATGCCGTTCGGTGTCGCATAAAACATGTAGGTCCCGTCCGGCCAATTTGTAGGGAAAATCAAGAGGAGCACGACGCAAATTGGAAGAGAAGCTCGGCCCTAGATCTCTTCGGAGGTTATCGCGCCTTACATTTATTTTTTATTTTTAATTTTCACAAACGCTATGAACGGCAAAAAATAAAATGCAACATATGTGACGTGGTAGAAGAAACTACTAAAATAAACACAGTCAACTTTGCTGTCAGTTTCTTCCTTTACCGCTCGAAGTACTGTATCTGTTTAAAGCATATATGTTACACAACAACAACACACATATTAGCAGACGAAATAGCACCCAACTACAAGTGTAAACACCCACCAAAAAATTTTGTGCCTTATATAAGGCTTGTTTCATATGGTCAAAAGAGTTATGTATCAGGCATAAGGTTTAACTCACGTTATATACAAGCTTATAGCCTATATAAGGCTTAAATGTTGTGGTTGCTGTAGCAATAAGGACACTCCCCGAAGGCCTTGGGGAGTGTTATCGATGTTGATGGTCCTTTGCCGGATCCAGATTCGGGACGTTCCGGTAACAAGCTCCATTAAGGTACTAGCCCGACCATCTCGCGAGCGATTTTATATGACCACATTGAACCTTCTAGGCCATACCGTCCACCCACTCCCTAGATCCATGAGGAACTAGGGGTCGCCCGAGCCTCGGCTGTTGAAGAAACTGGATTCGCCATGGGTAGGTGAGGTTAACAATTGGGTTGGAGAATTTATATATTGTGCTGGCAACCCCTTGTGTCAGTTTGGTATTTTTGTCGCCTCTTACGGCTGGCATACCTGCAGCCGGTATATTCTAAGAATCCTAAGGCTTACATAACAAACTATTATAAGCCATTTAACAATCTTATGGCTTGTAAGCTCGTAAGTAACTTTTTCCTGCTGCTTTCTAATTTTCCATACAAATTGTCCGGGCGGGACTTACATATTTTACGCCGACTCCGAATGCCATCCGCAAGGCAGATGAATTTTCACTGAGAAACTCTTTATAACAGAAAGGATTGTTTGCCAAATCACTGCCCAGAAGCGACATTATGGACGTTTTCCGGTTATATTCTTGCTAAACTTTTTATAAGCTTTTATTTAGTTTCACTTGGCTGTTGTCTGTAATAAAATCTTGCAAGTTAAATTTGATACACTTCCCGGTGTCCGATTGAGCTGAAATTTTGCACGCATGTATAACTCCGATGACAATGCAATATTATTTTGCGAGAATTCGATAAATTATTCGATAACAGAGTTATCGGTAAAGATTGTGCCTACAAGCAATAAAAGCCTAAGTCCGAGACAATCCCGGCCTAGCTACAGCGGTACCTATCCGTGGAGTTTGAGACTTAGGCGATTGTTGCTTGTAACCATAGATATTTATATTGCATATTATAAATTATTATATATATATTGCATATTATATATTATTTCCATGTTCTTTGTTGAGAAGGATGATGAATAACCTACAGCGGCTCATGAACGCAGGTAACTTTGCTTTGTTTGTGTATACAACGAACGTAGAAGTTAGCCTGTTATCGCTAAATGTTGCATACTTTTCTGCGCACTTGATTTTATTTTGCAGGTTTTTGGCGATGGAATTTTAGCTAAGCGAAAGTTGGAATTTTATTTTAAAACATATTTAACCCACAGAGCAGAGAACTGCAATTAGTAGTTGTAATTTGAACGCGACAAGGGCAAAGTCACAATAAAATATGAATTTAAGTTAGTTAACACTGTTTGACACAATTTTATATGTGCTCTCTGTCAAAAATACTTCAACTAATTTAGTCACATTTTATTTCTATTATGAATATGCCCCAATATATTCGGATCATGATATAAATAAAATTAAAAAAAAACTTTTTAAAAATAAGCTTTTATTATTGGTTAATAAAATTAACTAAAAAGTAAATAAAATAAAAAAAGAAAAAAAAGAAATATAACACTTTATGAGTTCATTGTTATCCTTAACGATAATTAGGCTTCTTCGTCTGCGACAAAAAAATTCCATATTGTACATAATTATATATTTTTAACATAAAATTGTACACCTAAATTATTAAATCTTACAGTTTATGTCACAGTCCTAATTGTTCTAGTAAAAGCGTGTTACATTGTGATAGCAAGAAAAGGAGGTCCTAAATGTTCCTAATTATACCATCAAAATTTAACTCCCTTTTATTAGAACAATTAGGACTGTGACATAAACTGTAAGATTTAATATTTTAGGTGTAAAGTTTTAATGTCAAAAATATATAATTATGTACAATATGGAATTTTTTTGTCGCAGACGAAGAAGCCTAATTATCGTTAAAGATTACGTGAACTTATAAAGTGTTACATTTCTTTAGAGTCAATTTATTTTCTACTTTTTAGTTAATTTTATTAACCAATAATAAAGGCATAAAAGCTTATTTTTGGAAAAGTTTTCTTTCTTTAATTTTTAAATTTTGACATAGAAATTGCAAAAATATTTATAAGAAGTAAAAATATAAAAGTGGGGCGCACATTATTTGGATTGGAAAGTTGGTAGGAATGGAGATATTATTAGTCAATAAATTGCGCTCCACCTTTATATTTTTACTTCTCATAAATATGTTTGCAATTTCTATGTCAAAATTTAAAAATCAAAGTTTAGCAAGAATGTGTTTTTATATAACATTATATAACATTAGACATTTTTCGCTGACATTTGTCAATTTATATAAAGGAAGTGCTTAAAATTTTTTTATTTTATTTTTATTTTCTCCTTTTCTTATATTTTCTCGGTGTCTTAACTTATCTGTTATATTTTACGCTTGTAGCTCAATGACAACTCACATAAAAATTAATTCCAAAATTCCCTCCGTTCCGTTTGATTTTTCTAAATATCTCAATCCGTGTGCCCCCTAGCGAAACTTTTTGTATTGTGTCATCGGCTGTCATCGACCTCTGAATTAAGCTCTAAATTTTTAGCCTCTAGCTCATCGATAAGTTACTTAAAACCCGGTTTCAAGTTTCCAAATTATTATCTAATTTTTCGATCCGTGCGCCACCTAACGGAATTTTTCTCCTCTTGTTTCTTTGTCACGGCGTTTTAACCTATCTGTGAAGTTTCATGTTTGCAGCTCAATGAGAAGTTACTTAAAAATCGATCTCAAAACTCCAAATTTCCCAATTCTTATCCAAATATTTCGATCCGTACTCCATCTAACGGAATTTGTTTTCTCCTTTTCTCATATTTTCTCGGCGTCTTATATTATCTGTGAAGTTTTAGAGTTGTAGCTCAATGAGAACTTACATAAAAATCAATTCCAAAATTCCCTCCGTTCCGTTTGATTTTTCTAAATATCTCAATCCGTGCGCCACCCAGCGAATCTTTTTGTATCGTGTCATCGGCTGTCATCAACCTCTGAATTAAGTTTGAAATTTCAAGTCTCTAGTCTCTTGTGAAGTTACTTAAAAGCCGGTTTGAAAATTTTCAAATTATTATCTAATTATTTCGGTCCAGGCGCCACCTAACGGATTCTTTTCCTTTTGTTGCGTTGTCACGGTGTTCTACTTAAAAACAGATTGCAAGATTTGTAGGAAAAGCGGACAAATACTCAACCGACCTAATATGAAGGAAGTAGAAAAGAAAATCCAGTTTCCATAAAAATATTACGAAAATTTTTCAACTAGAGTTAGTTCTATTTAGCAAGTATCATTTAAGTTAAGGCAACATTTATTTGAATTTTTGGGTTTATCTTAAAGACAAGGCTTGTGTGTAGTGTAAATAAGCCTAGAGTAAGGCGTTATTATAGGGCGTATGATGTACTCTAGAGGAAAGCGTCAAAAAAATGTGATACAAATTTTGTGCAAAATAGTTTTGTGTGACGATCAATTTGAATTTTTATGGATTTTTAGTAAATTTGTCGATACATTTATCGCACACCTAGATCAAAAGGGAGCTAACTCAAAATCTGCAATTTCAAAGTTATGGATACCATTGGGCGTCCCAATTCAAAAGCTATCGGATTGTATACTCGATTTATTAATACCTCCACTAATCAGCGAGAAGAGCTGTTTGCTATTTTTTGAGTTGATCACTGTATTTCCACATGAGAATTCAGCAGCACTATTGATGTAAAACAGAGAGTTTAAAATGTATATATAGGATGATGAGTGAAATATTGATTTTGCTGCTGATGTGTGTCTCATAATGTTGGTGGATGCTACGTCGAATTTATTGTGAATCAAATGGAAGCCGTGCACTTACACATGTGATTATGAACAAAAAATTCACTTCATCGTCAAAGGCATAAAACATAAATATGTAAATTACATAAATATATACCGAAATATATTTACACTCAATTATTTATTCAGTGATGTCCATTGACGCTTGGTTTAGTTTTATTTAATTTGCTATATAGACAATCGTTCGACGATAAAATTCGTTTGAATGGCTACTAAAAATTTATTTTGATGAGATTTTCAAAAAACGTTTAAGCGACCACTCCCAATGGAAATGAAGCAGCTAATCCCTCTAAATACTAACATATATATGTACTTGATACATGGGCACCTAAATATTTGTTGTTTTTAACAACTCAAAGCCTTTTTGTAAAATTTTATTGCTGCTGATTTTATTGACTTTTTGTTATTGTGATCAAGTGCTCTGTAGAGGCAAGTGGCTTATTGATTGTTTGATTATATCAAGTGTGCCGCTTCGAACTGAAATAAATGTACGAATGTTTTTGTTGCTAATTTGAATGGTGAATCAACGGATAATGTGGCAATAGACAAGTTGTCTACAGTGTGAAATGGGCGATTAATGTGTTTTGTTGTTGCTACTGGATATATGTTTGTAGTTATTGGTTATTTCGGTTAGCTTGTTTATTTGCTTAAACTTCTTTCAACCCAATACTCCACATAAGGTGCTTCAATAGAATACTTCCTGCATTTTCAATAATAATACATTATAAAAATTGTATGAATGAAAAAAGGCGTATTTCTGAATTTGTTACAAAAACGCACCACCTTAGCTGCAATTGTATTGAATATGCGATGAAGTAGCACCTTTCTCAAAGAAAGTCTGAAAAATAGTGTTAAGAATGGCCTAATGGGGTTACGACGTATTCGATCGACTGCTTATATAGGGTGTGTATGTGTGTGTATATAGCTCATACATCATAAAAACCACAAAAAATTCAATCGTTTTACACTGAAAGAAATGGTGTTAGTGAAATCATCAAATCGGTTCTGTTGTTTTTGACTTAAAGGAGATTCGGTGAAATTGATCCAATTATGGTTAATTCGACAGAGTTTAACAAAAGCAACATAAAAATTTTAGAAATAAGGTTTTTCAATTAGAAGAAAATTTTCCTAAGCGGGGTCGCCCCTCGGCACTGTTCGGCAAGCACTCCGAGTGTATTTCTGCCATGAAAAGATCTTAGTGAAAACTCATCTGCCTTGCAAATGCCGCAACATAAGTACTTTCATACAAAGTTGTCGCAGCAACTTTTTTTGTTTGACTACTAAAACGGTCAATTACGAATCAACGATTTGTGCGCAGTTGATTCAACATATTGTTGCGATAGATAAAAATTGACAGAAATTTCGGTTGAATTGACCCGTATTTCGGTTGATTTTACCAGTCTTTTTCTTTCAGTGTAGTCTCTCCTTTTTGTTTGAATAAAAGCCTAGTCGATACACCATGGGGCTGCCATCCGGTCGTTGATCAAGTTTCGTTATTTCATACATTTCTTTTCTGAATTCAAGGTCTTCAACATTCTCAGTAATTTTTACTTCATTCTAGGTAAGACAGACTGTTATGTGTCGTTAACTGCCACCTGTAGGGTTAGGCTAGATTTTGTGGCAGGTGTCTTGGCTGACTTGGTCATGTTTATGCTGGTCCGTTTTGTTACCACACAATGTAATGGCGAATCTAGCTTGCAGGTATTTAGCAAAGCGTGACAATGTAAAAGCTACGTATAATGTTACACATCGATCTTGGAAATTCCGCGCGTAGAGTCGAATATGCAAAATCTGGATAGCTGTGCATTAAAACGACTGGATAATTCCACCTCGTCATCCTTCATAGAACTAACAAAGGGAATATGAGTGCTGAATGTGAATGTGACGAAAGAATGCGAATGTGACGAAAAAGCGGAAGCCGGCCAACAGAAGTCTGTCTTGAGATAAAACCAATTGGTATTGGCGACCGGACTGCGTGCTGACTCCCGGATCATGACCATTGTTCACACTATGTCAACCAGTTGCAGATTTAACATTGCGTTGGTCCACTATCGTTAATCATTGCGCTGCTTCAAACGTTTGACCATGAAAGAAGTGTTTATTGTTCTCCACTCAATCATAACGCCATAAGAAAACAGCATAACCGCCATATCGATACAGCCAAGGCACAACCCTTCGAAAAGCTTCCAGCGTGTGCCAATTGCCGCTCGACAGCAGTACAAGGCAACCGAATCCTTTCCAGAGATTTAGTCGTGTTAAACAGCACTGGCGGTACTTCCGTAAAAGAGGGTGGGCTAAATTCAGGAATTTTATACTTCCGTATAAACAAAGTGAGACCCGTTTTGGCAAGGTTGACAGCTAATCTGCATAATTCGAACGACACCCTGGTAACTCTGTAATGTGGCCCTCAGTGTATTCAGAAAGTCACCCCTGCATTATCAGGTCATCGGCATAAGCAACACTTGGCGATCCCTAGCTTCAAGGTCCTAATAGAGGGGGAAAGAACACCTCCTCGTGGCGTCTGAACTTTATCTAGCTGCTCCCCAACTCTTCCGCTACAACTATGTCACTTAACAATCTGCTTATGAGTTCTAGCATAGTCAATTCGTCCCCTAGTGTAGAGTGAGCCAAGGGTTATGCCGTCCACGTGAAGGGTTCCAAGAATCCATAAAGGTGGTTCTGAAGAAACTGATGCGGCAGCGACCGCTTTCGGGGTAACGAGTTTCTCCTGGCTGGAACCCGACAACAGGCAGTCTGAAAAAGGCATTGGGTTCAGCATGGGTGATTTATCAATGGTTAAAGAGCTTCTAACGAGCCACTGGCTGATGGGCCAAAACGCACATAGAATGGATATGCCTTTAAAAGATGAGATGAAAGTAAACGTGATGTCCCCAAGGCCATGGATTTATTTATAAAAGAATTGTTGGAGAGGCAGGAGTTTGTTCTAACTACTTAAAGACTGGTAGCGCAAGGTGCGGTTAAAAAATATTGCTAACTATGGCAGGACTGCACAGGCACTACCAGCCTTGCAATGATTTATAGCACAAACTTCTTCAGTCATCGAGATTATGGCCAGATACACTTTGCAACTATTGCGCTTTATAAGCATACAGAAGTTATCATTGAGCAACTGATCTCATTGAGCAGGCGGTATTGTAGACAATTTGTTGGATTGCTGAGAGATCACTTTACATTGTATAAACAATTGAGTGTGGTCAGGACACATGACATACCAAACTGCTCTCTTGCTTTCAAAAGATTTCAGAATCAGGTATGAGGTCTTTGCGGTAGATGTGTTAGGAGTGAGCCCTTTGCTGTCCAAAAATCAGCTTTCTTTAATCATAAACTGGGAGGATTCAAAATAGTAAAACCAAACAAGTTAATTTACATTGAAAACTGTAACGCAACTGTTCTAAAAAGTATGTATGTGTACATACGGCCAGGTTCAACTTCTTGCAGACCATTAATAAAGCCTCACATCCTTTAGTTTTGTTGCTTATGTGCGATGCTTCCTCCCATTATTGTTGTTTTTGTTGCTCTTTTCATTGCCATTGCTAAATCTTCTGCCCACACAAAGTATGTAAGACAAAACTGAACATGTTGTTGTTCAACTCAAATGGTGACATGAAGCAGTTTGTGAACTCTATGAATTGGTGCGTGTAACATTATCACCATCATGTTTTACAAAATGCCAATACCAGCATTTGAAATACATTCGCTGTTGATAGATGAACTCACATACACTGTAAAAAAAGGTAACATTTTCATTGATTTATCCCTTGAATAATATAAAAGATGCTGCTCAACGAGAGCCATCCAAGAGCGTGCCGCTTTTCTAGTTGGGGAAGAGTTTGAATGCTTTCATTCGCCATAGAACAGTTTTCTTACATCCGCTCTGTAATTTTCACTGTGTTACCCACTCTAAAGTATCGATAGAATAACCAATTGATTGCTATAAGAAGAGGGAAATTCACATATGAGTATGTCTTTGAATGTACGCCTGAGGCTCGCCACTCTTCGTCCATTTGCAACACCCACATTTGCTGCACTGCAGCTTAAGTACGAATGCAGTCACAGTTACTTCAACGGCATTTTCTCAAAATGTGTAAGCTAAATCTGGAGTATCATTTTGCAAACAACTTTGCATGTTTGCCAATTGCAATCATTGATTGCACTAACAAAGTGAAACAGCAAACTAGAAAAATAAGCGCAAAAAATGTACACTCGAATTGGCAAAGCAATGTTGCATGTTGCAGCCCCATGGCTGCACGTCAGTGCCATCAGCATCACAGCATTATGTGAACTGCGGTAGCTCATGGGATGCACAGTAAAATTGGTAACAAAAATATTAACGGCGTTTGCTGCAAGGTGCATTTGTTGCGTAGTGCAATAGACGTTTCAGGTTCGTAAATGTTTCAATCAACCGGGTATGCATGTACATTTATTCATATTTGCATATATACTCGTAAGACATGTTGCACGTTGCATATATTCTGAAGAGCAATCGCCGAAAATGCGTTCATAATGAATTAACAACTTTCGAATTTACCAGTGAAAGTAGAGATGCAGACGGTATATAAGTTGATTGATTCTGTGCTTCTGATATGGTTAATACGATGTTCAGACGAAAACTCTTATTCGTAATTCAGTCTCCCTTTTCGTGCTTCGGGATCAAATTGTATCCCGAATAACTTAATTTCCGCAAAAATTTTGAATGCGGATCATGTCAGTTGAAAACTAATTTTGTCTGAATTATGACAAAAGCAAATGACAAAACAAAGTATGAGTACCAATTGTGACCATTATTATGAAAGTGGTCTAAGTCACTTCCAACTCATGGTCTTAAATGCATTGCTATTTCTAAAGCAATGCGTTTTTAGATGATTATAGCACTAAAAACTAATGATTAGAATTGTATCTTTTAAGCTTTTGGACTCTAACAAACAGGAGGCGGGGGGGAAAATACAAACATATTATCACTGTACTGAAACGAAAATGAAATGACTTAGACAGACCACTTTCATAATAAAGGGCACAATTACTTGTGAAGTTCGACGTGTACAGATGTGCTTCTGAAAGCTAATGTTTTTAAGTAACAAAGGGGTAGCTTTACTGGAAACAAATAATATCGGGATTCTTGAGAAGAACTGTGTCAGCTTTTCCCGGTAACAACCGGTACCGAACAGTTATTGTCGGAGGATTCAAGGGGTTGTGTAGCGCAGCCCTTTCAAGGGGCTGCAGCGCATTTGTAGAGGGCGTGAAGGGCCTAGAAGGTTCAATGTGGTCATATTAAATCGTTCTCGAGATGGTCGGGCTGGAAAGTAATGGTGCTTGTCATCGAAACCCACCCGAGCTATATTTGGTAAAGGACAATCAACATCGATAACACTTGTCAAAACTTTCGGGAAGTGTATTGATCGCTACCACTATAACACAACAGCAAACTATTGATTTATAAGGTGCGTAATGGGAAGCGCTGCAATAATAAATCGATAGCTTTTCGATATTTAAGCGAAAACTCTTTTATTACAAATCGATAACTTTTCTATACCAAATCGATAACTTCGTGATAGCATATCAATGACTTTTCAACAAATAAACGATATAAATTGATCATTTTCGATAACACGTGAGCACTTTTATATAGCAAATCGATCGTTTTTGATAACAAATCTTCAACTTTTAGAAAGCTTTTTGAGAAAATTGACTTAATATGTAATAATTTCGTTATTGTTCAAATAGTGATATCGGAACTATTTCAAAATATTTCATTCCAGGACTAACTCCGGGTCATTTCGGGCATTTGTTTGAAATATTTTTGGCTCATTTCGCGAACGTTTTGAAGATATATCCGCATCACATCGGACTTGGTTTCGGGACTTTTTCAAGCATTTTTGGGAACCAGTTAGTGACTACTTGTTGATAGTTTCAAATCAATTCGGGAATATTCTCGGAACATTTTTAACGTATCTCTAAATTAATAATTCAGGAAGAGTTTAGGATTCTATTCGGTACAAATTTCATAAATAATTAAAGACTTATCTAGAAATATTTTTGAAATTGTTGGATGATATCGTAAACATGCTATTTGGTACAAAATATGAATTCAAATTATAAAGCAAAGTTAAAGCCGAACATTACCAGTCGTTTGCAGTAAATAAAACCTTCGTTTATTATAACTCTTAGTTTCACAACCATCTATGATGCACTAATAAAAAAAAATTTAAAAAATACAAGGGGCGTGAGGTATGAGAATAGGACCGAGTTGCCTTTTAATTTTTCCACAAACTGAATGACTTTTTGCTGAGATGCTTTTCGTGGCTGGAATACACTCGATATACATATGTGCCAAACCATTGCTCAACTTAGAAAAAAATGTCTCCAATTGAAAAAGGTTCTTTCTAAAGATTTTGACGATGCTTTTCCCAGGCCTTCAACGTAGGGCGTGTAGTAGGCAAGCACAATATCACCACATTACGGTGGTTACTATTATTTTATTTTATATTTTATAATATTTTTTATTAACGCAACAATCTACCAATATATCATTCATATTACAATTACTATTAGATTATATTAAATTAATATTCTCTAATCATGTAACCTTAGCTAAGTCAAGAGTCTTGGTGAACAGCCGGTTTTGCTGAATGTTCAACGTCGATTTCAGGCCGTCTAGATATTTTCAATCACTTTTTTAATCAATTTGTAGATAAAATTTTGAAATACACCAGCCTTTCCTTTGCACTAATTTTGATTAATCTGACTCTCTCTTCTTCCAAGAAAAAAAAGCAAACACTTATTGCTTTAAAAAAATAAGCAACAATAATTTGGTCGGGTGGCTTGGAATACAGTTTTCTACAACCTCCCAAACAACGCATCCCTAATTATTGTATGTCAAAAACACAGCTCAAATTCACTTCCATTCCGACAGCACTAATAATCAACGGCTATCAATTACGTCCATTCCGACAACATATCAAATTTCATACAAAAGAATTATACGTTAACTATTGCCTGAACGTTGAGAATTTTCAACCACGATAAAGTGATGATGGATGCGAAACTGAGCAGTTCAAAACTATCAACAAACTTTTACCATGATCCTCGGAATCACATCCATTCCGACATCACACTCAACAATTGATAAGTCGTTTATTTACCAATTATATTTGCTGCAGCCTACATTTCATTAATAAACTTACATCATGGTGTTCGGAGACTCGTCGTTTCCGACAACATCAACAGAGTAGCTTTAATTTGCAATGATCTCTATAATATATGAAAGCTTGTTTTGCTAACTATTACTGAATATTTAATAAATTAAAATGCATATTAAACAAGTAAAGACGGGACTGTCTTCGGCTATGCCGAAGACTTCATACCTTTCATGAATGGGGCTAAACAATAATCTTATCCCGTTCGTAATCTCCTATAATCGGATGTATAAGATAAGAAATATATAGTGAACAGATGTACATATCTAAACGATTTTTAAGATAATATAAAATAAAAAATGGCAAAAACCCCCTTATCTGAACGATCAGTTGTATGGGATATATATTATAAATAGCTCCGATCGAAATGAATCAGGAAATCTTCTACTACATATTAGAATATATATCACCAAGTTTCACGTTTCTGTATTGGAAACTAAGGAAGAAATGCCCAAAAATCTTTCTATCTGAATGATCGGTTGTATGGGATAGGTATATACTATATACATATAGCTCCGATCAAAGTGATTTTTTCAGATATCTTCTATGATATATTAAAATATATATCACCGAGTTTCACGTTTTACTTTCTAAATTGCGGCAGGAATGGCCAAAATCGTCTTATCTGAACGATCGGTTGTATGGGAGATATATGTTAAGTGGTCCGATCCTACCGGATCCGACAAATGTCTAATATAATACAAAAATACATCCTTGTGCCAAATTTCATTGAGATATCTCAAAATTTGAGGGACTAGTTTGCGTTCAAATAGACAGAGGGACGGACGGAGAGACGGACATGGCTATATCAACTCAGTTTGTCGCCCTGATCAATTCGGTATACTTAATGGTGAGTCTATCTTCTATATTTCTCAACGTTACAAACATCGCACCAAAGTTAATATACCATTTCATGTTCATGAAAGGTATAAAAATACACTAATGATTAAGTAGGCTATTTAAACTTTACAAGTATATACAAACAGTGCCACTGAAATTTTTTTGTATTAATTTTCATTTAATTTTCTTTAATGTTTTTTACGCTTTTCGTCTATTTTAAAACTTAAATTAAAGTTACGCTGCTGTAATTACAGTTTTACAACGCCAATTTGCCTTCAAACAGACAATGGGCAAATGAAAGGCTCTGGCATAACCATGAATAATAAGATTGAAAATTTAGGCAAGAAATATGTCCTGCTGCTGCATTAATTACTGACCCAGTTTTACGATTATCCAACTTCAAACGAAAGCAAATCGATTAATGATACTTCACACAGACACACACACAAACACTAAATAAAACAATAAAAAATGGAGTAAGGCATACATACAAACATACACACAGCTATATACACATTAGTTCTACAGCATGACATCACATCATGCGTTGTGTTAATATCGCGAATACGATGTGATAATGTCCGATTTAATAACTTCACATTAAAATTGTTTTGTGAAGCATAAAAGCGCCTGATGATGAGCGTCATAAAAAATGCAGCACGCAGTGATCAACGCGACAGCGAACACCTGAGCGCAAATAAACATTTCTCTTATGCAAATCAGGAACGGGGCGAGAAATGTTCGTATATCTGATATGTGTATGTGTGTATATGTGACTAGAAATAAATTTGCGTTAGAAAACCCAGTGCTGCCATATTTCCATAATTTCGGTATCGATTAGTCAAATCTCGTATCGACTCGGAGAGAGAAGTTTATCACAGCTGGAACTTTACTTAGTGATAGCGTGCTCCGCCTACCACACCAAAAATCCTGGGTCAGGTACCACGCAAAGCAAAATAGAAAGTTAAGAAAAAATTTTTTTCAATTAGAAGTATGATTTTCTCTGCGGGGTCGCCCCTCGGTGGTGATTTTGAAAACACGTCGAGTGTATTTCTGCCATGAACAGCTTCTCAGTGAAAAGTCATTCGTGTTGCTGATACCGTTCGTAGTTGGCGTAACACATGTAGGTACCGTCCAATATTTAGGAAAAATTAAAAGGAGCACGACGCAAATTGGAAGAGAAGGTCGGCCTAAATTCTCTTCGGAGATATATTGCACTTTTTAACTCTATCAAAAACTAAAGATTACGAAATTGGATTTTAGTAAGAATAAATTGGATCTTAGTACCTGAAATGCAATGGATATGACACCAAACGTTATTCAAACTCTACTTCCGGGGATGTACAAGGAAACAATAACCAATCGCATGCAACAAGATCTGCGCATCATGAACGGGTGTGATACCAAGGGACTGTCCATCAGTCTACAAAACTGTCCGCGCTAAAAAATCATCTATACCAGAATCATCTCTGAATGACACCAAAATCCGATTTTCAATGGAAGCAAACTACCTAGAAGAGGTTACACTGGATAGAACCCTAACTTGATATGCTCATCTAGATACTACATTAAACAAAACAACAAGAGACTTCTTCGCCTGCACTCGACTACACATGGGGGCTATTTCCCAAAATGCTATACTGGAAAAGTAATGGCAATAAGAAAACTAAGCACGATACATCGACCAGCTTGCGATGGTATAATGGGTGCGCTGAGAACGTCACCCGCTGATGCAATTAGTGCAGTACTGGAAATATATCCCTTCCATATCCTAACAGAGGAAGAGGCTTTCCCTCCTGTACTAAGACTGCAAAACATTTCTGAGTTAAAGATCGTAAACATGATATGGCACATGAAAGTAATTAAAAAAATTCATACGAAATCGCATATTTCAACTTCGTGATGCATAGGCCCTACGCTTAGTATCTCACGAAATTTAAAGGTGCCCGTTGTGGACAGAACTCTTTGGAAAATACAGAATCCATATACTGACTCCAACTCAGAGGTCTGGTTTACGCATGGATACAAACTTGATGACATAAAAAACGGAACTGGTATCTAACTATGGGCCGAGATATAAGAAATCTTTACCAATGGGATACTACCTCACTTGTTTTCAGGCATAAATCCATGCAAATAAGTTTGCTGTAGAGCCTTGCGTACGTTGCAGTCTTACACAAATACTTCTAAACTAGTGTTGCATATGGAGTTCTAACTGATCTGGAGCCAAAAACAGAGTTTTGTTAGGAAGGGTTCCAAGGCATCATTGTCTTGAGAGTAATGAACAGGAAGACTACCCAGCTAAGCAGGGTGCTATAGCAGAATTCTATCGTCCAGAGCCCTTCTGTGGACTCACAAATGCATACACTAGGGTAACCATAAGTAATAAAGGACCAAAGCAGCTCAGACAGCACTAGATGGAACGTCCAGGTCAAAGAAAGACCAAGTTATTTATGCTTCCAGCAACGAAACTTTAATTAATCTAAGCAGATAGACCTACGATCTCATAACGTGTACTATACAAAATACTGAAGTCTGAAATATCATGTAAATACTTAAGGTTAATCTATCGGATAAACAAATCGGTCGCTTTTGTGAGCTGGAGGATGAAAGGACGGTTCATATTCTTTACGAATGCGTCGCTTTGGGAAAGCAGACACTCTTCCATTAAGGTGGCGTGACTCTTCATTCCTTCGTTATATGGAGTGAAAAGCGTGAGAAGGTACTTTAGAAGACCAAAAGCCGCCATATACTGTAATAGGCTGAAAGGTCGAACACCGGTGATCTTAATAAAGACGGCAGTGCATTGAGGCTAATAATAGGAAGTGTAAATATTATTTTCTTACTTTTTCTAAAATTTATTTATTTTTTGTAAAATCCATTTCACGTTCCTCGTCTCTAACGAGCTCTATATAGTACTATGATATAGTATTTTTTGAGATAAATAAATTTATTTTTTTATTTTTTCAAATAAAATCTGGCAACCTTGCCAAACATATAAATATAGCAATCAATAGCGGCATGAACTTAGTGATCATACAAGCTTTTACCAACTAGTTGCTTGGTTTGATTAATCTTTTGTGATTAATTAATTCTTTTACTTTTCTATTTTGGACGAATTGGCTGTAAGCCATTTGAAGCCTATAATAATTTTGAGGTTATACAGTTAGAACTTTTTATGACTTAATTTACAGTTTTAATTATTATTAGAGAGTTATGCAGGTTCTGTTTTTGTATTTATTTTGATGTCGATTTGATTGATTTTTTAAATTGATAAATGGATGAAATTTCTAAGTGTTAAAGTTTGAAGCTTCATGCACTAAAAGTTTGGTTAGGAGATGGTACAGTGAATAACGGACATTACGAGCATTTGTGTTGTTGTGTTGAGAAAACCCGCACGACTTATTATAAAAAACCGTGTATTTTTTCAGATTTGAACTCGCGAGCAAATGAATGCTGAGCGTGAGCATAGTTGTTATGTTGGAAGATGGCCCGAAAAGCCCACATGAAGGGGATCCTGCAAACTGCGTCAACTATCGCGGAATAAGCCTTTTTAGTATCGCATATAAAGACCTGATAAGCGCATTGTGCGAAAAATTTAAAAATACTGTGAATCGGCCGATTGGACCATATCAGTGCCGTTTCAAATGTACCATCTTGGAAAAAACCCACCAAAAAGAATTGACACACATCACCTCTCCTGGTTATATGCTGCTATTATCCCCGCAATATTTATGCGGCTTTGCAGTGACGTTGCACAACACCATCAGTTCAGTCAAAATTAGGAAGAGGTCCTCCGAGCCATTCGAAGCTAAACAAGTTTTCAGACATTGTGACCCCATATCGTGCGATTTCTTTAGTTTCGTGCTGCAGAAGATAATACAAGCTGCAGAGCTGAACCACTCTGGAACAATATTTTATAAAAGAGTGCAATAACTGGCGTACGATGACGACATTAATATCATCGGCCTAAACACCTGCGCCGTTAGTTCTGCTTACTTCAAACTTGAAAAAGGGCAGAAAAGATGGATTTGATGGTGAATGAGGGCGAAACAAAGTTCCTGCTGTCATAGAGCAAAGATTCGGCATATTTGTGCCTTCGCAGCAACGCAACCACTGAAGTCCACCAAAGAGTTACTTTTGGCAATAAATGCTTCTTTGGACTATGTAGGTTATCGAAAAGCAAAGTCTTCTCACGGCAAGCGAAAATCTTCTTTTAAAATTCTCTTATTATGCCAGTTCGTATATATGGTACATGTGCATGGACAAAATCAGATGAGGCGGCGCTAGGAGTGTCAAACAAGGTTTATTGATAAGCTGTACGAGATTTACGCAGACATCAACATAAAAAAAAATAAAAATAAATGTAAGGCGCAATAACCTCCGAAGAGATCTAAGGCCGAGCTTCTCTTCCAATTTGCGTCGTGCTCCTCTTGATGTTCCCTACAAATTGGCCGGACTAGACCTACATGTTTTATGCTGGCTCCGAACGGCATCTGCAAGGCAGATGAGTTTTCACTAGGATTTTCATGGCAGAAATACACCCGGAGCGCTTGCCAAACACTGCCGAGGGGCAACTCCGCTTAGGAAAATCAACATCAACATAGTCCAGCGAATTAAACGCAGCGGCTAGTCTGGGTAGGCCATGTTATTCGATTGAAAGAGAAGTATTTTTATCCGAACTCGCCTATGGAAGTGGGGGTCACAGATTGGCGCCAGTTAACACAGCGAAGAAGCGACTGGCACGCCTTATTTGACGGCCATAATCATTTAAACGGTTAAGCACCAATTAAGTCAGTAAGTCGATATCGGAATTTTACCAATATGTTATCTTATGAAACAAATACCCATGGAGCTTCAATGTTAATGATAATGCTATCGATAACTCATCTGTAACCGGTCGATAACAAGCCGATAAGAAAACAATAAAAAGCCGTTCACTCGGCGCTAACAAACCGACAATTCGACAATAATAATTCGCTATAGAGAATAAGCCATTAATAATACAGTAACATGTTTGCATAGCTTCTTATCAATAAGAAGCCGATAAAGCTCTTCTAAAAATCACGAAATTATTTATGTATTTCTAGTAAATTTACCTCTGTTTAAACAAACATCTCTACTTATATCTGAGCTTTGCTTTTCATATCATTTATGTACATACTATGTGCCTATTTTCTCAAACATGTGATATATTGCGCCCGCATAATAGCGCTTGAAGCGGCAAGTTCTTAATCTTCCACTCATTTCGTGACATGTAAACTTAAAGTCGATGACACAAATCCTGGAATTGATTGCGCATAATCATTTTTAATGTGAATTAATTATATTTCTATTTGCGTAATACTATGAGGGCACATCTGCTCGCATATGTATGTATGTGGACACACATAAAAAAGCAACAACATCGCATATCAACTACAACGCATGTCAAGAAAATGGTTTACGCTCACAAGTATGCCTAGAAACATCTTACCTAAGTAGTTGGCGGCGGTGTTGGTGGCAACGCTTTGAGTACACATTCGTTCAAATATACTCACACACACATAAACAAACATAAATCATATAAGAACAATACAACTTATGGCTCTTCTCTATGACATACGCTTGGCATGCGTTGGTGGCTGCGCAAAGCCTGAGAATGTCGAAATACTCCAACGCTTTGATGGGTTAGATGGGTTTTCTACTGCCAGTGTTTTTTTCAATTTCCGCGGAAAAGATTCATCTTAAGGCCGAAATAATAAAACAACTAGGAAAGATGGTGCGCATGTACAATAACCAACAAAAAAAAACAAAGAACAGCGAAGTAATGTGAAATTAAATAAAGACCGGTGATGAAAGGAGTGAGTGCGGTGGCAAGAAAACATCATCATTCGGCCGCCCGGTGTTTTTACACTCTCGCTGTTTTGTGATTTCGTAGAAGTGTGTGGCAAGTAGTGCGCGGTAGGTAGCTGTGACCATATACACCAACAACCGTACATACATATGTACAATGCGAACAAACATACATAAGTGACGAGGGGCATACACGCACTCACTCACTTACTTACTTACATGGCTGATGAAGAACGCGCCGCCATAAACTTGCATTTATGATGACTTTTGGGTCAGTTGGTTAGTTGTTTTGTAAAGTTCGTTGTTTAAGTCTTTTGTTTCAACACTTCCCATTTCAACAGCTTCTTTTAAACACATTTTTTTGGTTTTTATTTGATTTTAGTTTTGTCGCAGTGGTGTCGTGGTTGTTGTTGCTATTCTTTTACATATAATTTTATCAGCGCTTATACTTAAAGTCTGCCATATGTCTTGTTGGGCGCTGAATAATCGGAGTGTTGGTGAGTCGGTAGAACGGACGTCAACATTGGCTTTTGCATTTAATTTGTTGCTTCAATTTGTTTTTGTAGCAGTGGTTGCTTGTTTGGTGTTGTTGTTTCCATTTCACAAGTTTGTTTACTTATGCCTCTGTCGCTACTACTTTCTGTTTTTGTTGAATCCTAAAAGATAGGAGTATAACCTGCAAGAAATTTCAGCCTGAGTGTTTCAATAAAACAGCCAATTAAAATAACGTAAGCCACTTCCAAGACTTTCCTCTTTTGCTTTGAGGTTTTGAATATCGATATTGGGACTAAGATCATGCGGGATAGCCTTTCACCCATTAGCGTGAGGAAGAGCGAAAGTTGTCTTCATTACTATGGCTAAAGATAGACAAACACTCTCGAGAAAACATGGCTGCATCCAGGTCAGTAGGTCGATAGACATCGCAATGTCTCAACTGACTACAGCAACTCAAAGTACGGTCCAATATGGAGAGGTTGTGCTATGCGCCTCTTTTGCACATATAGGATGCCTTTGAATGCATAACCCACGATAAAGGGAAAAGAGAGGGTTTACTACCACCGAATGTGGACAAACGCTCTACTTTAAAAAATGATTGCCGAAACCTCAATAAGGGATGGCAAAATACATATTAGGACCACAGGGGAGGGTGGTAGCTAATAATCTCCTACGGGGATTTCCGAAAATGGAATTCACTGTCAGGGATACGTGGGCTAAGCATCAATCCTAACAAGACATTCAGTGTACGCTTTACAAGGAAAAGAACACTTGCAGGGATGAAGCAAAACACAATGGATGAAGTAGGGTTGGAGCATGTGACCCAAGTGAAGTTGTTACGAGCGAAGTTCATCTCTTACTAATGTGGAGAAAGCCCGTCGACAACACCATATCAAAAACTACAACAGCCATAATGTTCTGCAGACGTATTGCAGGAAACTCTCTGGGATGCAGCCACAGAAGGTGTATGAAAACAAGCAAGTGGATGGGCTGGAAAGGAGGGCAGCAGAAGTAAGGGCAGCAAATAAAATTTGACGGAAACCCCCCGACGGGCTTTATTGCGCCATGTTGCCAGGCCGCAAACGCAACTACACCGGGTACTCCAATGCTTACCCAGGGACGTCCAGTCCCAGGGCCACAACAGCAATTGCGTCCTAGCCTTTCACAACCCAGGCGTTGTCACCAGTCACATACTCCTAGAGTGACGACGTCTCCGTCGCTGCACTTCAGAATTCTGCACTTAAACTGTAATGGATTAACTGGCAAGATCACGGAGATATTCGATTTCATGAGACAGCACAACATCCGCATTGCTGCGATTCAAGAAACTAAACTCATAGCAAGATTCTGGGTATAATGTCCACATACACAACTCATTGCAATATCATATATTTGATCCCGACATCGCCCGCAGGGACAATGTCCTAGAACGTCACGGCTCATCTGTCCGGTCAGGCGATGTAAACCTAGAAATCATCAACATATACATCCTCCTGCCACCTGCTGCCCCAGTGGATACCGCCCTAATATTATCACCTTACTCACTGGCGATAATCGCTTTTTCTTAGGCGATTTCAATGATCATCACGATATATGGCATTCAAATTTGCAGGCGTACAGCAGGGGTGAGATGTTGGCAGATCAAATAGAAGAAACGGAGACGCCCCCACTCGTATGGTAGGAAGCTGTCACAGTTCGCCAGATATATCAATCGTAAGCGCAGAACTCGTAAACTGCGTCAATTGGTACCCGATGGTAACATTGGCATCCGACAACCTGCCAATACTTATTTCGCTCGAGCTTACCGCCGAATTCATCGTCACAGAAAAACGCATTTTCATAAACTTTAAAAAAGGAAAGTGGGATGAATACAAATCCTTTACAGACAACCGCTTTGCTGCCCTCCCTATCCCGACTGATGCTCGCCAAGGGGAGCATGCTTTCCGCAAGGTCATTGAATCCGCCTCGGCTCGCTTCATTCCTACCGGTAGAATTTCCGAAATTCGGCCTCATTTTCCGGCGGAGTCCGCAAATTTAGCGAGAGAACGTGACCTTATAAGACAGCTCGATCCCGGCAACCCCCAAATAAGGGATATAAACCAACGCATCAGTTTGCTTGTGGATGAACCCAAGCGGCCGAAATGGGGGAGCATCTAAGTAGTTGTAACCTCTCTGCCGGTGTGGGTAAGCTTTGGTCCACCGTAAAGTCCTTATCGAATCCGTTCAATGTAGCGACAAAATTTTCATCGCCCAGTCGGATTCGAAAAAAATCCGCGAGTACCTTTTGCCGACAATATAAATGCATTCTATGGTTTACAAAGTTAGACGGAGGGCCAACAGACACGCACATAAACATAAATTCAGCGCGTCTCCAATTACCATCACCGCCAAAGAGGTTGAGGATGCCATCGGTCAAGCTAAATTATCTAAAGCAGTGGGCCCAGACGGCATAGCCATGCCGATGCTTAAAAGCCTAGGTAAAGAGGGTTTCAAATACATGTCTTCAACCTGTCCCTTTCCATCTTTGTCATTCCCGAAAAATGGAAAATGGCCAAGGTGGTCCCGCTACTAAAGCCTGGGAAACCAGCTAACATAGGATAATCATATCGCCCGATATCTCTCCTATCGCCAGTAGCCAAGACACTTGAAGCCATTTTGCTCCCCTATTTCAAAGCAAATTTGCAACTAGGCTGTTTCAGCATGGCGTTAGAAAACTTCATAGCCCAACCACCGCGCTAAATGCCATTAGCACCCAAATAAATTGCGGTTTAAATCAAAACCCCCACCATAGAACAGTACTCGTTGCGCTGGACCTATCAAAAGCTTTTTATACGGTTAACCATGGCACGTTACTGCAAGAGCTGGAAGGATCTACCCTTCCCCCCAGTCTTAAAAGGTGGACCCCAAATTATCTGGGTGGCCGGCAGGCATCGGTGTAATTTAGAAACGCAGCATCAAAACCAAAAAAAATTAAACAAGGGGTGCCACAGGGTGGTGTCCTATCCCCACTTTTGTTTAACTTCCACATATCAAGGCTACCTTCGCCACCAGCTATCACTACTATCGTTTCCTACGCCGATGACTGCACAATAATGGCCAGAGGCCCAGGCCCACTAATCGATGAGCTTTGCAACAAAATAAACGGCTACCTCCCTGATCTCTTTCAGTTTTTTCACCCCGTGAAACCTGACATTATCACCGACTAAATCATCGGCGACCTTATTTACAACATGGATGTTCCAAATGTCGACCATTTTGAACATCCACGTCATTGGCACTACGCTACCGACTGTCTTGCACCCCAAAATTCTTGGGCGTGACGCTCGATCAGGACCTACATTTTGGTGAGCATGCAGCCGCAATTGTACAGAAAATCCAGAGCCGTAATAAAATCCTCAAATCCCTTGCTGGCAGTACTTGGGGAGAAGATAAAGAAACGCTCATTACCACTTACAAAGCAATTGGCCAGCCGATTGCATGCTACGCGTCCCCGATATGGTCGTTAAGTCTAAAGACTACTCACTGGAAGAAGCTACATGCCTGCCAAAATACTGCCCTCAGAGCTGCCACGGGTTGTCTTCTTAAGTCCCCAAAACACCATCTACATAATGAGGCGAGAATACTCCCCATCAGGGAGGGAAATGAAATGCTAATCAAACAGTTCCTGTTGAACACCCAGAAACCTGGCCATCCCACCAGACATCTGATTGATGAGCCAACACCGCCCAGGGGCTTAAGCAGTCATCTCCGTAAGCATTATGAGGAAATACGGCATCTGAGTACATAGCCGTATGAAGGCAAAAAACACAAGCAGATCCTCAGTGAACTCCACAAACAGGCGTCGGACCTATATGTCAGGAATTGCTGGGTGAATCCTGTACTCAAACAAAAATACTCTAAACTTGCAGAGGAGGAACGCACACTCCCTATGGAAACGCGAGTCACTCTAGCTCAACTTCGACCAAGTTAAACTCTTACCTATCCAGAATCAACCCCGACATACAAAATGTATGCCCTGCTTGCAATGTGTCCCCACATGACACTAACCATCTCTTTAATTGTAATGTGGAACCAACGCCTCTAACACCCCTCTCATTTTGGTTCACCTCCATTCAAACAGCAAGTTTCCTTGGACCCCCGTTAGAAGACATTGATGACAATTTGTGATCGGTCACACCAATTGGATGGGGCGAAGCACTGCTATAACAACAACAACAACAACAGCAGTAAGGTCAATAGGGTCAGTGCTCATCGTGGTGATAAGGTTACGCGCAAGAAGAAAGGAGCACAGGCAGGATGGAGAGAACAACACTGACATGAAATTACAGGACTGCGGCAGGCAAAGGCTCTAATAGGAGAATACAACACAAAGCGTTATAAAGCCATGATCAACCTTCAAAATTCACAGGTCACTGCAGACTAAAACGCCACTTGCCAAATTGGATATATGCTATGATAGCCTCTGTTGATTCTGCGACAGCGAAAATGAGACTGCTGGCATATTATTTCCGAATGCGAAGCAGTCGCGGGAAAAAAACTAAGGATTCTTTGATCGCTAAAATAAGAAAAATAGCATATATACTCTCTAAAGGCAAGCACCATACTGGATTTCTTCAGGAAACTCGATTTTGAAAAGGTGCTGTGAAAAAATGAGGGCGCAATAGTCCTACTGGTTCCATAGCACAGCCTCACACTAATCTCCATAGGTGCGATTCTTTTCATAACGGTCTGCGGTGTACAAGGTATTATAACCCCTGGCTTCACGCCTCGTAACACCTTGGAGGAAGTTAACAGTTTAAGGTCCACGTGGTCAAGTAGAACGGCGTAGATACACTCAACTAAATCCTCGTCAAGGAGACAGCTATAATGAGGGGAAAAAGAAACATTAAAATTAGTCTATCTCAAAAAGTCCACAATATGTCAATGTCTGAAATCGCCTTACCAATGGTGGGGTGGCAAATCGTCACCAAAATTAAATCCACAAGATCAATTGGCCCTATGACCACTCCAAATGGTCAAGAGGACAATTGAAATTATTACTTTTCTTAATTTGTCTTTATGGCCTTTAAGGAATTTACGTTTGACCTCATGACCATTTCTTCTTATTTTAAAGGATTCCTTATCGGTCCAGCCTTTAATCCAATTTGAACTTTAATAAAACCAGAGTCAGGAAAAGGTGCACCGCAGTTGAAAATTGAGAATAAAAAATCCCAGGAGCGTACTTCATTACGCTGGTATTTTCATTTACTAGAATGAGACCAAAATGTGGGACAAGGAGTGCTGTATCTGAAAATGTTTAATAAAGAAAAACTTATTTTTTCTATCGACTGAACAAAGATATAGCGAAAATAATAAAAGGTAACTGTAATTGATGTAAATAATTGGTCTTTGGCCACTTAAGAAAAAAATTTACTTAATGGCCCATTTTGGAAAAACATGATTTTGTTTTATTGAATCTGTGGCCAATTAAAGTGAACCCAAGGTTAATTCGCGTTGGTCTCATGCCACTCCTCTCTAAATTTTCCTGCTGGTACCATTACTAATGAATGAGCAAATATGTATGTATATATGCACCAAAGCACATTGTATTTTTCACCCCCTCTAACTCCATCACGCTTTTTTATTAAACCTGATTATGTTCTTGTTTTCATTGTTAATATATATTTTATGGTTAACTCTTCCTTCCTTTTACGATACTTTTTCATGTCACTTTCATGTCACATTCAGTATTTAAGTATTTTGTGCCTTCCAAATATCATCGCTACCGCCACCACCACATCAACCGCACATCACCTTCATGGCTTCACTTCGACGCTATGCCGCAACATACGCGCCATCATCGCGCCCTCAATGTCACGACGCAGCCGATTACGAAAGTCATTTGTTGCCTTATTGTTAATGCTTTTATGGTTTTTTAATGCTTCTTTATTTTTTTTTATTGTTTTTGTTTTATTTGTATGTAGTGCTTGTTGATTTCTCAAGTAGCCATAAGTGTTTCGGCGTATTTGAGTTGTGGGAACAAATGCCGGTTGAGGAAGTCGGGTCAAGTAATCAAAGCAGAGTTCATCAAATGTGTTTAAAAGGAAAATGGTTTTATAGAAGTTAAGCCAGGGCTATTATTAAGGGAACTATATGTAAGCCTTTAATGTGTTAGCGCGTATTGAGTTAACTCATAAATAGATAATTGTGAGCTTTTATATTTAAAACTAAGTGCGAATGAAATGAAGGAAACAATCAATATGGACTACTGGCTTGCAAACGTGAAGAATAGAGCTTTAGGCAGGCCATTACAAATAACTCGTTTTTGTAGATCATTTAATCTTAGAAGCCTACGAGATAGTATTACTAAGAACAACCGGCATACCCAAAGGTAATGAATCATGTTCACAAACCATCGGCGAGTTTCAAATATAGTCCCAGCGAATTAATATAAAGCGGTTAAGCTATCTAGGTCATGTTATGCTGGATGATTAGTGACATTCGGTTGAACATAGAGTAATATCTCCATTGGGATTCCATGTGGTAGTTTCAACAAAGGGTTAAGTTCGGGTCTGTGACGATGTTATTTTTTCCTCGTCGAAAAAGGAAAGCGGTATGCAGTGCCCTTGTGTGTCATACAGAGATGAAAGAGATTCAGTACTTTCGTTATTATTTTACATTAGCACAAATTTCTGGCCCATATGCCGACAGAATACTTTTATTTACACAGTCCGGTTTTGAAACCAAAATTTTTCAATTAGAAAACTTAGCTGTCTTGGAAGTTTAAGCGGTATTATTCACTACGGGAAAGGTAACTTTAATTGGGTACCTGCGAGCTTCTCGCGGAACGAGGCTATCCAGAAGACCCCGAACTTTGATCTGAAAGGATAACATCGAGTTTGGTTAGTCATTGCACTGGACCAGTCCCAGTGGCAATATCCTTTCTCAAATTTAAGTGCGGGGACATCTTAACACTGGCTTTACGACACTAGCAAAAGTGTGCAAAGGATAACAGTCCTATACAGTTTCTTTCAGACTCTGGCTCTCATTTGAAAAAAATTATCTTCTCTCATTCTTAAAACGAATAAAAGAGATATGCTCACCACACTTGCTGCACTCTCCGAAAACTGACATTTTGAAGCTTTTTAAGATTTTGATGTGATGTAATACACTTGAATGAGGGCAAAACGAAATACCTGCTGTCATCCAGCAAAGAGTCAGCGCATATGCGCCTTGGCAACCACGCTACTGTTGGCAGCCATAATTTCGAAATAGTAAAAGACTTCGTTTATTTGGGAACCAGCATCAACACTAGCAACAACATCAGCACTGAAATCCAGCGAAGAATCAATCTTGCCAATAAATACTACTTTGGACTAGGTAGGCAATTGAAAAGTAAAGTCCTCTCTCGGCGAACGAAAATCGTACTCTACAAGTCACTTATCGTACCCGTCCTGCTATATGGGGCAGAAGCATGGACCATGACAACAGCAGATGAAGCGGCTTTGGGAGTGTTCGAGAGAAAAGTTCTTCGAAAGATTTATGGACCTCTACGCGTTGGCGATGGCGAGTACCGAAGAAGATTTAATGATGAGCTGTACGAGCTATACGCAGACATCAACATTGTCCAGCGAATTAAAACGCAGCGGCTGCGCTGGCTAGGCCATGTTATGCGACTGAATGATGATGCTCCGGCCAAGAAAATGTTTCTATCGGACCTGCCTATGGAAGCAGAGGTAGAGGGCGGCCCCACTCCGTTGGAAGGACCAGGTGGAAAACGATTTAAGTAAGTAAAACACTTCTTCTTGCCGAAGCTCGTTGACAAAAGGTGACGGGTCATAATGTGAATTGACCTTTTACCACTAGAAACGGGCACAAAGTCATTGAAATCATGACCATATTAATTATCACAATAGCAAGTTTCGAATGTTACAACGTAAACGATATTGACTTTATGACCATTCTGCTTTGTTGAAATATGCATTGCAAACGCGTTTTATTGTTTTATCTATATTTTTTCAGTCGCATGAAAAGATAATAATCTTTTATTCAATTTTTCGGATACGGTGCTACTTTTCCTAATTCTAGTTTCATTACAGTCAGTGCACAGTCGTATTAAACGCTAGACCTTTGAGGTTTCCTTTGGAATAAGAAGAACATATTCAACTAAGCAGCTAAAGTTTTTTGTTTTTGTGCTGATCTTAAACTGTCATATATGCTGATGATCTTTTTTCCGACATGGTAATAAGGTCAAACGGAATTTCTCAAATGGCCATTAAGTCAAATCATGAAAATCCAATTGACGTGGTCAATAGGCCAATTGATCTTATGACCATTTGAATTGGTCATAACGTCAATTGACTTTTTGACCCTTGACGTTATGTCACCCCAAGTCTTGGTAGCAGCTTCGAAGAACATAGATTCTACGACAGTTTTTTTATGATGTACGCGCATTCTCTTAGCGGAATTCAATTAATTTAATTACTCTCTTAGTATAAAGTTGCTGACAGTACAAAATTCATTGCATTACTATTAAGTACTAGCTCCAGTCCGGAACTCATCACCAATACATCGCCTGCCATTAACGTGTCTAGTTAGCTTTTATTTTGTCAATTCACCGCTATGAGTGTCAATTTGACCGATTTGGCATCCGTCCATATTTGCCATATAAAGTTACTTAATTGCTATTAAGGTATCTATCAGCAATACAAATACACACATGCATACAAACCAACTTATAAATTTTTATACAAGAATATGTATTAAGCTTGTTTGCCTGCCTGTCTGCCATTCGGGAACTCTTAATGCTTAACTGTTTAACTGCCTACTAAACAATCACCTGCAACTGACCACAGCGCCATCACCAACCTAAGTACAAAAAACAACAACAATAACAAAAGACAAACACTAATAACAGCAATGCTAAATCAACATTCACGACATCAACCGCATCACCGTCAATCCGGACATCTTTTCACAATCCCGCAACCAGAAATCAAAGCAGTGACATCATCTCATGCTATCTTACCCTCTCCCTCTGCTCGTGTATAAATACTTTGGTGCTGTCTGATGATTTGGATGGTGGTATTGAATTTGAACGCTCGTTAAGCAATTATATCGCGCCCCGCGTCCTCAACATCATCCATATTAACTACAATATGTATCATTGGCCTTGTGATTGTTGTTGTTGTTGCTGTCCTAGCACTGTTTGCTACCACAAACATTGCCGGCGGTTGTACTACACTTGCAATTCGAATGATTTGGGGCGACTTGTTAATGCCAACACGAATGATGGATTGTGTGAATTCTCCACATTAGTGAAACAACAACCAACGTGGCGGCGCTTGCCGCCCAGGTAACATTTACGTTTGTTATTACAAATGTTTGAACATTCCATTACATACACATATTACATAGAATTGGTAACAAGCAACTACAAAAAAGACAACAACATTGCTGGCTGGTGAGCTGGCTATTGGGAGGATAAAATTGTATTCCACTAATCAAAAGTGAGTAATTTTTACAACAGGTATTGATAAAAAGCTGGAATATAAATGCTAAAGGAGTAATAATCATGGCAGGAAACGGATTCAAAATAAAGATTTTAAAATTAAAAAAATTTGTATCATTGGTATATTGCTGTTAGGTACGTTGGTTCCATATTATAATTGAAAAGATGATTGGATTCTGTGAGCACACATCGCTTGCAAGACATACACCACGAATGCCGGACGTGACTCGGGCTAAGTGACAGTATGCAGAACGAAGTTGGAAATCTGCTTTCGATTCCTTCTTTCTGATACGGGGTTTACCGGGCGTGAATTTACCGTCTTACTTATCAAGGCAACCAAGCCTACGTACCGGACTGATTAGGTCAAACTACGGCTACAATTTCAGTTTAACAGCATTTAGTATTATGTATTCCGCTCAAAAACTTTAATTCTTAGGGTAGATCCTTGCAGCTAGCTTACTCAATGCCAGAGGGCATTCTCACAAAAAACATATACCCAATACGCTCACACTCCTGTCAGTATGTCTCATGCAACGATGATTGCATCGAAAAAGTTGTTCTGGACTAACTCTCAGTACATGCCAACAGACATCAAACCTCGACGCTTTAAGCATACCTCTGCCTTTACCTGTGGCACCATGCTGCCCAGAAAACGCACCTCACTTACCGCTGGTCATGCTAAACGGTGCTTCCAGCTCAAGTGGGTGCTTTGTATAACATTCACCGCTATGGTTATAGATAGGGGCAATGTCTGGTGCTCCGTTCAACAACTACTGGAGACATCAGCTCAGTCCAGCTCATGTTCAGAACGGTGCACTTCTCTAGTTGTTCCATATGAGTATTCAATCGGATAAAATCTATAGTCCCAATGGTTGCAAAAGCATATAGTGTCTATAGACATTTTTTGGATTGGTTTGTCATCGACATATTGAAATTTTATCTGATTCATAAAAAAACCGATGAGTGGCCAAAAACAAATCGATAGCAAACAGGAAATAGTTCGATAAGAAATCGGTAACTCTTTGATAGCGCGATACATTTTTAATAATCGATCTTTTCGATATCAAATCAATTCACGACAATAACACTCTGAAAAGCAATAGAAAACTTTTTGATAGCACATTTTTAATATTTCGATATCCAAATAACTTTTCGATAAATTTTCGATAGTTTGACGATAAATATCGACAGATCATCATTACCGCTTCGATAGCAAACCGATAACTTTTTGATAAGAAAGCGATAACCCGCATACAACGCATCGATTATTAAACAATTTCCTTCGTGTCAACTTTAATAAAAATATTGTTCCCCCACTATGCAACAGCGGGGTCACACGCCCTCTCACGTTGTTTATATCTCCATATAGCATACTAGTTCTAAAGACTACGCTTACGCTAATACTTACCTAAGCTTACGTAATGGATTTTCCATACCGTGAGCAAATATGGAAAATATGGCAAATATTTTGGAAGAAAATAAGGAAGCGGCTAAACTATTACAAAGAATAAAACGCAGAAAGATTATTGGCAGATGAGGTCCAAGAGGAAGAAGGAGTCACAAATTGTGTGACGCTCCCAACCACATTTAAGGGTATCCTGAATCCCAGCTACAAATTCATATAAAAGCATTCCGTCCATCTGTATGCGGTCTAGGTGTCATACAGCTGACCATAACAAACCAAGTCCGGTATCCTTTGGCAAATCTTGTTCACCAAGACTGATAACAAAAATAATACTAACAATAACATAAGCAAAAACATAACAATTAAAATCAAATAACATTCACAAACAATAACTAAAGGAAAATAACAAAAAAAAATATTTGTAAAATTTGTAAAAAATATTTGTAACATCAACTTCGGGCAGCTGCTGCGGAAGCTAAAACTAAAACTGATTGTGGTGAGTCCGATAAACAGTGTGAGTGATCATCAACGGGTTGAAATGTATTTTTCACATATCGGTGTGTATGTGAGTGCGTGGAAATAGATGTGTATGTGCTGTGTGAATGCTGTTGTAATTGCAATTGATCTGATCGTTGTGCGCTGATAAATAAAATAATGTTTGTATTCAATTGAAATTTGTATTTGATTGCTTTGGCCTCGTTGCACCATTTTTTAAGTTTTTTGTTCTTATTGTTGCTACATATTCTTACATTAGATATAATACAAATATGCACATATTCGTCGTATTATTTGAGTATATGAGCGAGTGAGTGTACCAATTGGACACATGTTGCAACTATTGGCAAAAACAAAAGAACTTCTTTTACATGCAGCAAAGGCTGAAGCAGGGAGTGACATTGCATATTTTTGAGTCCCTCTTTTCTTACTGCACTGGTAGAGGCAGATCATTTGGTTGTTATATGGTTTCTGATTTTTTCCGGGATTCCTTACACTCTAACACACTTTTAGATGTTTCCTGTGAAGATTATTGCCTTAATTGCTGCTTGGCTGTCAACGTTAAATTGACGCGGCCGCACGTTTATTATAGAAGAGTTTCAATCACTACAATATTTTTTTCGTATAAGCACATACAGTGTCTAGAGGTTGAATGTCCAGAATTGCATACTGTGTATCGCTGGAGCTGTTGTCAGGTTCTGTTATGCTAAGCATCTATAGCCTGCATATCCCTTCTCATTTTTTGAAGAAGGTACTTATTTATGTAATAGCCGTCCACAAAATGACTCCATAGCATAGAATAAGTTTCAATAATATCCATGAGAGAGAAGCCGATAGACCCACCAGACCCACCGTTCTTTTACATGCGTAGAAGTGTCGTCGATGGCTTCTCAGGCTATCTTCCACGTTGATTTCCGCGACAGCTTACTTGCTAGAATGATTAGTGGACTTGGTACAAGGTTTCGTCTGCAGGTTACCTCTCCTTATTATCCAATTGCCGACCTATACCTCCTCGCAAACAAACCTGTCCGTCTTCCTTTATACGCTGAACGCCAACGACATCAAATAGAAAGGGATGTATTTCCGAGCGGTCATTTATCGCAGAGCTTATTGTTTGAAGGCACTTTCCTCCTACAGCACATCTAATAGAACGAATTAGAAAATTATTAAGAAAATTTTTAAAATATCTTTTTTTTAGAGAATATAATAAAAATTAAAATTTAATTATTTTTGATTTTAAAAAATTTTGTTAAAATAATATTAATAAAATAATAAATTTTAAAATAATATTTTAATAATTTTATTAAATTAAAAAAATATTTATGAAAATTTTTTTAACAATATTAAAATAATATTTTAACAGATTTAAATAAAATTTAAAATTAATGAAACAATTTTATTTTAGAAACATTGAATTTAAATATTAGAAAACAATAAAATTTATTTAACATAATGTAAAAAAAATTTAAATTTTTAAAATAATTTATATTAAATATATGATTTTTTAAAAATTAATTTTTTTAAAAAACTTAAAAATAAAATTTTACAAGATAATTTAAAAAAATATCAATTAAAAAATTTGTAAATTATAAACATTAATATTTATTTTTAAAATTTGTTTAACAATAAGTTTATTAAATATAAATTTCTTTATTTATTAAATTTTTTTAAGATATTTAATAAATAAAAAATAATATTTTTTAAAAATTATTAAATTTAAATTTTAATATTGAAATTTTATTTAATATATTAAAAAATTTAATTATATATAAAATTTTTTTTTTAGGATAGAAAAAATTTTTTTTTATTTTATGAATAAATTAAAAATTTTTTTTTAATTGGATATTTAAAAATTAAAATTAATAATTTAATAAAAATTTAATATAATTTTCTTTGAAAATTTAAAGAAAAAATTAAATAAAGATTTATTTAAATCTACTTTTAAATTTATTAAATTTATTAAAAAAATATTATAATTTAAAATAATTTTATATTTTTAAATTTAATTGATAAAAAAAAATATAAAAATAATTAATTTCATTTAAAAAATTTTTATGTTTTTATAATATAAAATTTAATTTTTTAATAAATTATTATATTAAATTATTATAAAAATTAAAAAATTTTTAAATGATTTAATTTTTAATTTTATATAATGATTAAATTTAATTAAAATTTTCATTGCGTACTTTTAAGTTGGTTGTGTCCCCTTTCGAATTGCCTGAGGAGTTGTGTTTGATGACTAACGTTCACAGCAGATGTAATAATATAACGCTCTCTGCGGTATGCCTTGTGGCCTCATACAGCTCCTACTGCATGTTAGGTTAACGTCATAGAAGAAAATGAAAAGAAGAACAGTAACCTCGTAGGTATAGCACAGATTTCGTTTTGTGTTGTATTTTGTTTTGTAGTAAAACAACTAATTTTTTGGTGTAATAGATCGCGCCATAGATATGATTTGTAGTTTTTAGTCATACTTTCCACAAGATCATGTAGATTCTACTCTACGAAATTTTCCACTGATAGCGTTTTAAAGCACAAAAATAACAAATATTACAAAAAGCTTGCATATGACAGTCATATTTTTGTATGACGTCCTTCACCTATTATCTGAAGCATTTAGTCTGACACGGCGTCAAAGCTCATGCTATACTGCTTGCGCGATAATATGTTTCACGACCGATGTCCAAGTTTATTTAGAGTCAGTATCATGAGAAGTCTTTTGAGCCGTGGTCTTTTATTCTCTACATTTTGCTCATATTTGCAGAAAGGCCGTTGCTTTCAATTAGCCTAAAGGAAAGGCCATAATGGGCGAAGAACTTCTTTCTTAAAACTTCAACGTGATCTACTTATGGCAGGCATGAAAGATAGTTCGAGCTACACATAAATAGGTATAATACTTATAGATCGTTATCGAAATTCCGAAAGAGTGGAAGTTAAATAATAAATTCCATACTCAATTTGCTTTAGACAGAACATTTGTTAACAAAGCGCTGGCTGACACCACTTTTTCGTGTGCGGGATTATTTGGGACATTATTGATGCTTACCGACGCAGTGCCACACGCTAAAGAGCTTTGTGTATTACGATGGGACATACAACAGCAACAACAGAGGTCCTTGTGGCCAGGGTTCATGCAAACTTTCTATCATAATTTCAACTCACATGTCTTTAGTACATGGATTTCTTCAGAATATCCTACATTTTGCTTTAATACCTGTGTTTTTTTCATGATATTTCTATAGTATTTCCATTCCTTGATCCGTCACCTAATCAATTAAATGTCCACACAGCAATATCCCACAATTTAATTGAAGTCGTAAGAATGACTTAAATATATCTGACACAGAGCGCAGCTCTAACTAAGCTCCAGACGCGCAACGCCAAATGCCAAACTTTAAAAATTTAAAGCGACTGAGGCTCGACACGAGTTCATTAAGTTGACGCTTTGGCCATATTGACATACGTACGACATAGCGACATTTCATTACGTCCCGTTTAGTATAAAAAAATTGCATTGCACTATTGTCGCCACATAACAGACCAGCCACAAAGACGAGCATGATTGATAGGCTGCGGTGAGGTGCGAGGTGGTGATTAGCTGGTGTCATTCGACATGAGAATCGTGTGTTGGTGTGCTCAACCTTCAACCATTGAAATTGAGGCGATAAAAGTTGAATGATCTAAAGGAGGTGCGGTATGCACAGAGTCAGAAAAAGAGAATCCATAAGGGGCGCTTATGCTCAGAATGTACCCAGCGCCAGCGCCAGCACCATATGAGCGCCGCCTGCCAATTTAGTGCACAGACGTGCGACAGCTAGGCGACGATTGCGCACAAGTCAAACAAATCATTCAAAATTTCACTGTTGACGCGGACAAAAATTGCTGAATTGTCATCATTAGGAGCAGGCGGTCGTCGGCCGTTCGGTCATATTGTGCTGGATGCTGTTAAACAGAGGTAAGAAATTTATGTGCCATTCATACGGACCGCATCTAATGTGCTTTCTCGAATATTGGTCGAATTGCTGAAACTAAACACGATGTCAAATGTGGCGACAGTTTGTCAGATTATTATCAAATTGCATTGACTCACTTTAGGCCAAAAGGAGGCGATCTAGATTCAGAGAGTTGCACTTTATTTTGAATTTAAGCAAAAGGTGAAACTACTGCAACTGAGGTGCATGTTGGACTGACTTGCGTTTACTGTGCTCCAGCTCTGTTTAATAGCGCTTCAAATCTAAGTGGCTAATGGGCGCAGCGCTGACAGAGTTTTAAATTCGATCGCATACAATGCGCCCGCGCACGTCGGCGCATGACACATTTTAGTGGCGGCAAATTTAAAAGGAAATCAAAGTGAATGGAGAGCGACAAGAGCACAACAAAAACGCCAACATGAGTAGAGTAGGTAATAGCTGTGTGACAAAGGCAGCCACTAAACGACTTTGACAATCCGCATCATGACAGCAGCACTGAGCGTGATCAACGCTACTGATATGCGAGTTTGTGTTGCTTTTGCTCCTTTTACCTCTGCATGAAACCCTTTTTCATTGTCTACCTAAATAGTTATAAGTATAAAGATATGTGTACCTGTCTTTAAGTCAGTTCATTTTGCTGTCTCCGCGGTGATTATTGTTTTTTTATGAGCGCATTATGGCGACATTTACTCGTATTTTATGAGTTCTTCGTCTGTACCGCCAGGGGTTTTTCACATTGACAACTGCCATATATATTTACTACTATGCGCATAATCAGTTGTTTTGGGGTGTGGTGTGTGTATTCCCTGTGATGGTGTTTTGATACATATTTGTGATGTGGGTGGATATCAGCTCGGCTCTTGATAAGTTATGTTGCGAGATAAGCGAGGGAAGTGCCTGACTTTTTTCATCAATCGCAATGGTAAGAAAAGGTTTCAGTTATAAGCCATATTGTGCGAATTTTTTTGTTTGTTCATTTTTGCTGCTTCTTATAAATAAAAAATGTAGGCGCGCCTAAGCTCCGAAAAGATTTTAGGCCGATTTTCGACGTGCTCTTTTTTAGTTTTTCCTACAAATTGGATGGACGGTATCTACTTGTTTTTGTGCCGACTCCGAACGGCATCTTCAAGGCAGATGAGTTTTCACTAAAAGCCCTTCATGGCAGAAATACACTCGGAGTGTTTGCCAAACACTGCCGAGGTGCGACCCCGCTTAGAAAATTTCTTCTTATTGAAAAAACTTGTTTCTAAATTTTGATGCTGCTTTGACGGAACTGAACACAGGCTCTTCGGTGTCGTAGACGGAACAAGCTACCATCACAACATTATCATGAGCTACCGGTAATCACGAGATTACAAAGATCCAGTCAAAATGACCAAAAGGGAGTTTTGGGCAAAACTTTGTCCAATATAAAGGCAACGCGAGGCCATAAGAGATACAAGCCTTGACTTTTGACCTAATAATCAAATCTCCCTGATGAAGCGCGATAGCGTCGAAACGCGTAGAGAAAAAATTAGAATAAAAAATAGAATTATATATATCGGCCAAAAGATCCTAACCAGTCAATCATGCTGATGACTGGAATTGTCCTATTGATCAGGATATACACGTTTCCATTTTTGCTGCCACTCTAAAATGGAGTACGTCTCAAACTTTCACAGGAGTTAACTGAACCGGAGCAGACATATCAAAACGCAAACAGAAAGCCTAAATTCACTCCTCTCTAAGCAATCAACAACGCCTCTAAAAGCCATGTCCTTCTATAGCTCTGTTTGGCTATCTCTAGCAATTTGTGAATTGGTTAGACGGATGACTTCCTTCTCTGAAGCGACATTAAATTTAGTGATGCCAGTACTTATACTGGCGACCATTCCAAAAATTTTGTGACCATTAGATTAGCTTCCGCAGCCTCTGTCGAGACAACAAGTTCGTTATCCAAAATTTTCTAGAAATTAGGACTGATATATTTTCTATCTGGCCCGTAGGTGCGTTACATCGGTGATATTTACTGTGTTTGGTACTACGAACTGTGTCGCCGACGAACTACAAGTGACACTGCTCCACTTCTACTGGCGGACAGACAAGCTAAGTCCAAATGAATACTGGAACCTCGTAGTGGGTTTCGTCGAAGGCTGCGTGGTACTCAGTCTGTTCAGATTCAGAAGACACCAATTCCTTTCCTAAAGAATACACCTTACTTTGTTGGTGTATTGGTTTACACACACCGTGGCGAAGATTGTATCTAGTCTATTGAAGGAGGACTTTTACCAACCTGTGATTTATGGGAGGGTGGTAGGCATACGATTGATGAACAGCGTCCGACTGCCGTTGACATCGGTGGACAGGCTGCGGGACACGAGTGAACGGTGTACTGGTTGACGGAAGATCACAGTTGCTGGTGGAATCGGCGAACGGTGTTTGGTTGACGGTAACGGGGTTCACAAAGGACTTTGTCTTATCGATCAGTAGAAGGGGGATAGTTGGACAGGCGGTTGGTGGCGGCGAAAAAGAACGAGTGAATCGATTCCCAAGAAATCAGTGCTTGGGGAATCTATTTTCTGATCGGTGAATTGGATGATGTCGGTGAGTAGGATTGGTGAATCGACGATGGACAGATGTCGAATCGGTTAATCGACTTCCAAACGTCGGTGGTTGGTGAAATCTATTTTCGGCGAGTCGTAGCTGACGAATTGGTGGACTGGTGGATGTGTGCATAGATTATTTATATGGCGGCATGACCCCAAAAGGCGGCTGACCATAGTTGACTGGGTTCCTTCGCGCCTAAGCTCCGGACATACAACAAGTAGTGGGCGACCGAGGTCATTTACTAATCAAAAGTTGCCGGCGTGTGCAAGTTAGGGGAGTACATTTCTTCACGCAAGTGATTGCGGTAAGCCTTCCCTTATTTTAGGTAACGCCTCCGACGATCGATGAAATGCAAACTGTTTCACGTAAGTATACGTCGTTCTACTTAAGTATAAATCGTTCTTATACTAGATAAGCGCTATAACCGTTTGAGAAGTTTGCGCACTCGCGGTTAAGCGACTGTCGTGCAAATTAAATGCTTGCAAGTGATTACTGCATTTTGTCTGTGCATTCTCATTCGCTTGCCGATAGTTGTTATAGTGGGGCTGTATGTTGTAGTGAATATACGAATATGAGGTCGTGATGTTAAGGAATACTTGTTATGCTATAGAAAATCTCGACCGAACATAAATGAGAATCGAACTTGGTTCCTAATGAATTTAAATTATCGTTGCTTAGGTCAATTATTGGGAATGCATTGAGGCAGAGTTAATGGTGGGTACTAGAAGTTTACGCGGATCACTTTATCGCCGTTGGTGCGCGCCGGAAAACGCCGGTGTTCTTATTTTAAAAAGCTTGATTTTTCTATTAAGAAGTATTTAGGAAAGGTTTTATTTGGATGTATTTAGGAAATCAAAGTTTTGGGCATTTCGGAAATATCCGGGGTTTTTGCCTCAAAAACTCGCAGATCGTTCAAAAATTCTCAGTAGTAGCTCTTTGCGGTGGGATTGTCCCTCGTTCAATTACTCCAGGGAGGCCTCGAACCTACCCCGGTCTTTAGAATTGGTACTGCTGCGTCTGCTGAAAAGAAATAGAGATACATAAAACGGTCACGCTTTTGTCTGTATATCTCGTGCAAAGCGTAGTTTCACCTGGGGTTAACTCCTAATATCGTCGCCACAATTTCTTTAAATCATTTGTGGCTCCTTGGCGGTCACGCACAAAGCCGACTTACGGTTGCTATTCATGGTCTATTAATACTCATGACTCTGGTGGTACAGGGCGCATCCAGTTTTTTCGAGCTACAATTCCCGATGATTAGGATGTGCGAACAGTAGCAATCCCGACACCAGTCGCTACCACGCCTCCTGGCCCTCACACCATATGCCAGCACAGAAGCTATAGGACTGTGACTTCGAACTCATATGTACCTTCGTCAACGTCACTTTCCTAGAAGATCTAGGTGTAGCTCCGAAGACTTTCTAACGGATGTTTTTGTCGCGCTATGCTGCCGAGCTACACCAGAGAAACACCTTAAAATGTTAGGGAGTAACTATTCGCCAAGGATGCCGCCTCGAAATCATAAGCAGTATAAGTGGATGTCATTGCGTAACTCATGGGTGAAAATCGTATAATCCTCGGCGCATCTACATATTAAAATTTCACAGGACCCTGGATACAATTTTTAAAGTGTAGACAAAGTTTTGCAGACGTCTGTGTTCACAACATTGATTTCAATAGTATTCGTTAATGAAAACGATATTTTAGAATGGATGACCGCGTAGCTTCAGTTTTCAGACAAGTTCGACTGTTTTGGGAAGCTTTTGCTTCACCACTTTGAGTGTTCTTGCGAAGGACAAAGCCTCACTGGTAAATATATATATGTGCCTACGTATTCACATTTGTAAAGGAGCCGTACTGTAGGTGCTATTTAAACTTGTCACTGTTATCACTCAAGGGACTAGTATTGCATAAGGGCCGCCAACTTTAGGAAATGTCAAACCAGGAGACTTGGGTGTTGAAGGATGAAGTGTGAAAATCAAAATTAACATTTCAAACGCTATTGTATAGTTTCGCAAATAAACACAGATGTTTTGAATATAAGGCCAAGTGATTTTTAAAACCTTCTCATACGTACATATATCCTCAACTTAAGTATGAGGTAACAATCATTTCAAAGGAGTGTTTATGTCCCTAGAACCTACTAAGGATTTTGCATCACTGATTTCGCATTCTTCTTTCAACCAATCGCAATGTAAATTTTTTTTTAAATCGGCACCTTTTTTGGTAATTTGCTTTTTAACAACTTGAGGTCACTTTGAAAACAGGTTCCCCTGTTAGGTAATTCTTACTGTCCTTGTAAAATTTTAATTATGTAGATGTGCCGAGGATTATACGATTTTCACCCATGAGCGGGACAAAAACATCCGTTAAAAAGTCTTCGGAGCTACACCTAAAGCTTCTAGCAAAGTGACGTCGACGAAGGTATGAGTTCGAATTCGCAGTCCTATAGCTTCTGTGCTGGCATATGGCGTGAGGGCAGGAGGTGTGGTAGCAACTGGTGGTCGGTATTGCTACTGTTCGCACATCGGGAATTGTGGAGGCGCCTGTGCCACGAGAGTCATGAGTATTAATAGACCATTAATAGCAACCGTAAGTCGCCTTTGTGTGTGACCGCCAAGGAGCCGCAAATGATTTAAGAAATTGTGTTTGCGATGATTATTAGGAGTTAACCCCAAGTGAAACTACGCTTTGCACCAGATATACAGACAAAAGTGTCATTTTATGTATCTCTATTTCTCTTCAGCAGACGCAGCAGTACCAATTCCAAAGACCGGGGTTAGGTTCGAAGCCTCTCTGGAGTAAATGAACGAGGGACAATCCCTCCGCAAAGAGCTACTCCTGAAAATTTTTGAACGATCTGCGAGATTTTGGGGCAAAAACCCAGGATCTTTCCGAAATGGCCAAACGTTGATTTCCTTAAATACATACAAACAAAACCTTTCCTAAATATTATTTTTTTAAATAGAAAAATCAAGAAAAGTAAGAACACCGGCGCACGGTATATAATAAAGCGTACGCCGCCGCCGCCGCAGATAAAGTGATCGGCGTAAACCTCCAATCTCTAGTGGGTACGCAGCGAACGAATGGAAAATTTTCAAGACTTTGTTGGTAGTCTGCCTTTTCGGTGTGTGTTGCAACCATGTGCTATGCCCTATCCGGATAATACTTTTCAGGTATCCAAAGTTCGTCACTTGCTGAAAAACCAGAAATATTTCATTTGTTTAATTTTCCATTGTGAATACTTCAAACCATGTCTAATACACCACTAAGCTAAGCTCAAATATTAAATGGCAGCGAACAATGGAACATTGAGTTCTTCTTTTGTTTGTTCACCTTACCTTTATTTGTCCTTTATTTTGTTTGTTATAATAAGCGAATGCTAACAACGATCAGCATAGATTACAGGTGAGCACTAATGCACATTACAGTAGCAACAAAAACCAATGTAATATACTGACAGCTTCTGCGCGTACCTGGCGTCCCACAGCCCGGCCCACCGCTTCAAGCCCAATGGCGCAACAACAACATCGAACTAAAATGATTGGAATTTTTCTAACAATCGCGCAGCTTCTAACTACATATTTGCTTAGTCTTTTCATCCTCGTGCTTTTTATTACTACATAGATTACCGTTGTGTCGAATGCTGCCTCCGCTGCAGCAGCACAAAAGCTCACAACAGTAGCCTTTAGTGGCGTGTAACAATAGCGCGCGAGCATTTTTTCGCCTTTGAACATTGTGATGATTTAAATAACTAAACTGCTTTCTTTTCGACTCATTTCAATGAAGATTCAAAGTTTGTTTAAGCTTTTTTTAAACATATTTTTTCTTGTTCCGATCCAGTGATCACAATGCAGTAGCACAACAAAAAACACTGCGCCAGGATTATTGTTAGGGAAATAATCGATGTAATGTGCAACAAAAATGTAATATAGCGCATAAAGAATAAATAAGAGCATGTTTGAATGCAAAAAAATTTTGTGTAAAAAAATCAATAGCACATCTTAAGTGCTGTGCTCTGTGGGGTGTGGTGTTATGGGCGTGCATGCAATACGATGGTGCCTCAACAACACATTAAAAGTGCCGCTTTGCCACTACTTTTTGTTGCACTGAATGAATGGATGCTCCAATGAAGGTGGTGATCACTTTTTTTATGCTTTTCTACGACGGAATTTATTGACGAATGTATGTATTGATGTGTATTAGGGTGTCCCTAAATCCTTTTTTTTTGAGGCACTAGTAGATCTAGCTACCGTCAAGCTAAAGTAACATTTTACCCCACATCACAAATATCTCGATTTCGGTTCAGGCTACAGAATCGTGTTGGTTCAGGTTTTGTTTCCAATTTACTGTTAGATTCACGTTTCAGTTTTGCTTTGCAGTTTTGATTTATGCTCAGTTCTGATTTCGCTCTAAACTTCATTTCCAATCTCTATTCCGGTTTCGGTCTTAGTTCCGGCTTCAGTCTCAGTTTCGGTGTCAATTTGTGTTTCAGTTCTGATTCCGGTTTTTGTCTCAGCCCCATTTCAAGTCTCAATTCCGATTTCTGTCTCAGTTCCAGTTTAAGTCTCAGTTCCGGTTTTCAGTCCCAGTTCCTGTTAAAGTCTTAATTCCAATTTCAGTCACAGTTCCGGCTTCAGTCTCAATTACGATTTCAGTCTCATTTCCGGTTTCAGTCTTAGTTCCTGTTTCAGTCTTAACTCCGATTTCAGTCTCAGATCTGGTTATGTCTCCGTTCCGGTTTCAGTCTAAATTCCGATTTTAGCCTTAGATCCGGTTTCAGTATCAGCCCCAGTTTCAGTCTAAGTTCCTCTTTCAATTTCAATCTGATTTCAGTCTAAGTTCCTCTTTCACTTTCAATTCTTATTTCCGTCTCATTCCGGTTCCTCTCTGAGTTCCGGTTTCGATCCAACTCCAGTTTCTGCTCTCAGCTCCGGTTCAGCTATAGATATGGTTTCGGCTCAATTTCTGTCTCGGCCTCAATTCCGTGTTCGGGGCCTGTTCCAGTTTCGGTGGCAGTTCCACTTTCGGTTTCGCCCCATTTCTAGTCTCTGCTCAGATCTGGGTATCGTTTGGGCTCTCAATTGCAGTCGCGGTCTCAGTTCCGATTCGGGTCTTAGTGTCTTTTGGTGTCAGTACCACTTTCAGTTCTGGTTTGGTCTTGGTTCGAATTTCGTTTTCGGTCCGTGTCTCAGCCAACAGGTCTCAAATTAAATTTAAGTTTTTTGCAGGTCAGCTATAATTCTTTATCAGTCTTCATTCTTTTTTCTATTTAGTTTTTAGTATTTTTTTTTCATTATCAGTTCCAAATTCATATGCGCTATCCATTTCAGCCTTTGGTTCAGTTTAGAACACAGCGTTGGTGCCAGCTTCGGATTTAGTCTCTCTTTTTATTTTCTTTTATAATGAGCCTCGGTAACAATTTCAGCTTTAGCCTCAGTATTAGTCTCTGTTTTAGAGTTTGTCTCCGTCAAGCTTCGATCTAAGGGTCTAAGTGCGGCTTTCGGTTTCAGTCTATGTCTTAACTGCGGTAACAGTTCTCTTTACCTTTTTAATTTACCTTTTCACCTTCAGCATCAGTCTAAATTTCATCTTTAGTCTCACTTGCATTCTTAGCGTCATTACACTCAGCGTGCTTTACACAGAGTATATTAATTTTGATTGGCTAACGGTTGGTTGTACAGGTATAATCGAGATAGATATAGACTTCCATATATCAAAATCATCAGTGTCGAAAAAAAATTTGAGCCATGTCCGTCCGTCTGCCCGTTAACACGATAACTTGAGTAAATATTGAGATATCTTCACCAAATTTGGTACACGAGCTTATCTGGACGAGAATAGATTGGTATTGAAAATGAGAGAAATCGGATGATAACCGCGCTTTCTTTTTATATATTGTGACGAATATTAGCAACAATAAGGGATACTATCATCTCTAAGCCGATGCTAAGCAGTGAATTGTATGCACATCATTAAATCAATCATTATGTCTACCCATATGTCCATATGAGGAGCGGAAAAGAGACGTACATACACATGCATATATCTTATCTGAGATGCTCACAAAAGAAGGCAATAATTTGTGCACGTACTACTCACGTATACACGCGCATATGAGAACATATAAACGCTGGTGATTTTGTAGCTGATAACTAACTATTAAATTCTAGAATAGAAAAGCCTAGAAGTATGCAACGAGGAAACCAGACAGTATAAAAGGCAAAAACAGCAGAGGCATGACATTCTGTTTGATTTAAGACGCTGTCTGGCGAGCAATAGAAGTGTTATTGTGAAGCACTTTAATAAAGGCAATTTTGCGTTATTGAAAAGTGGAGTTATTTATTAAAGAGTTTAGTGATTCGAACGTTAGCAGAAGGTTGCAAATAAGAGGAATTGCACTAAATTCGTTACAATATATACAACATTTAGAAAACACAAAAACCCTGATTATTTAGTATATAATATACCTAGAATATTGAAATTTGACGTGTGGACTGATATTGAGACTCTTGATAAAAATTTGAAATATTGTTTTAAAATGGGCGTGGTACCGCTCACTTGTGATAAAATCAATTTTACAAATATTATTAATCATAAATCAAAAATCGTTAAACCTATCGTAACAAAATTCGGCAGAGTGTTTGCCTTTACTATAGGGAATGATTTGCAGAAAAATTAACGAAATCGGTTAAGGAACACGCCCACTTTTATATAAAAGATTTTTAAAAGGGTCGTAGACGAAAGTAATAAGCTGTATCTTAGCGAAATGAGCTTTATATCAATGGTATGTCATTTTCCAAGTGGATTTATAACAATAAATAGGAAAAACTTCAAATTTTAAAAAATGGGCGCGGCACCGCCCCTTTAATGACTAAGCAATTTTCTATGTTTCGGTAGCCATAACTCGAAGAAAAATTAACGGATCGTAATAAAATTGGGTACACAAATTTTCCCTATAACAGAAAATATTTCTAGTAAAAATGGGAGGGATCGGTTAAAGACCACGGCAACTTAGATATAAAACAAGTTTAAAAGGGTCGTAGACTAGAATATAAGCTGTAACTTAGCAAAAAATAGTTTTGGATCAATGATATTTCACTTATCAAGTTTTATTGTAAGAGGAAATGAGAGACATTTTTTTTAAACGGGCGGTGCCACGTGTTATGTAGAAAAGTAATTTATCTGAAATGAAATGTACAATTGAAGCTCACGCTGAGTATATAATGTTCGGTTACACTCGAACTAAGACACCTTTACTTGTTTTACTCTCACTTCAATTCTCTGTTTTGATTAGGTTTTAACATTTTTCTATTTTCAGTCTCGGTTTCAATCCCAATCTAATCTTTAGAAAGTGGTCAGTTTTTCAACCTTGGTTCCAGTGACGGTTTAAGTATCAGGCGCAGTTGCTGTCATAGCTTAAGGTTAGGTTGAGAAATGGTTCCAACAATTTTTAGCAAGGTGTCCGTCTCAGTTTCAGTCCAGTGTCAATCTTGGATTCCGCTTCAGTCCCACATTCTCATCCCCCTCTCAAGTTCAGTCTCACTCTCTCATCTCAACGTTCAGTTACGGTCTAAGCTTTAGAACTGTCTTAGTTTCCGGCCTAAGTACTTGCAAAACTTTCAGTGTCGGCTTAAGGTTTGGTTCCAGTCTCACATTCAGCTTTTGTTCCAGACAGAAGAAATGATTGTCTGGCATCGTTTTAAGAAACATTGGTTTTTCAAAACACCTTAATGTAGTGCTGTTTTATTGTTGGAATATGATTTCTATTGCGTTTTGAATTTGTAGGAAGACACACAAATTAATTAGTGCAGATTGTTCCCGGAAAGCAATTTGCAACAAAAGAAAAAGTAGCCGTTGACTTGCAAATAAAAGCACACTGAAAAAAGGAAGCTGAAAAAAAGGAACTAAAAGCAAAAACTCCAGCATTTTGAATGGCGCATCGAATACACACAAACATACCTACATAATTAGAAGGCCCAGTGACCATCAACAGTTGCGGTGTATATGTAATTTCCAAGCGCTTTTGCTGTTTGCCACAGCATCGGTTTGAATTAGAGCTATTAAAATTTAACGCAAAAGGCCTACAAAAAGGAGTCAGCGAGTAACTTTTTATGTTCGTTGACAAATTGTTCGAAAACAATGTTTCAGAGAATAGCCAACAGAAACAAGAACAACAGAGAGTACATATAAAAAAATGTCACTTCTGATTGTGGCTACCTGCTAAGCTCGTAAAATAAATTTAGTCAAAAAAAATAAAATTCAGTTTAGTCATGTATGGACAACAAGAAAAGAAAAATAATTTGAAATAACACACAATTTGACGAGCATTATTCGACAAAAAATATACCGCACACAAAAAAAAATGAGTGGCATGTAAATTATGAATCCATTTATTAGATAAAAATAACGAGAATTACTTATTAGGTTATGATTTTATGAGCTGAACTTAGTTCAGTTACATCTTTAAGCAGGAGCTACCTACGCGCGAATAAAGAAATTCGATAGAAATGCTGCGCGACACTTTCAAGTAACATTTTGTGGCTCATAAATCAAACAGCTTCATGGCTACTCTCACAGCACAGTTATGCTTCTCTCTTTTATCGCCCCAACTTCCTCGTTCAGAGTATTTATCAATCACAAGGGTAGGAAAAAACTTGTGTGATATACGGAACAATTATTGACCTCAGAAATTCCAGTGAGCGCTCTTTCACAAGACCGAGAGGAGTAAACTACCATCGATATTTATTTATCTTAGTGAAGGAAAGCCAAGCGGAACTTTTTGGTAAGTTATAGTGAAACGCCAAAGTGTATAATGAGTGCGAGATGCTAAGAAACATACTTTAAGGCATCTTCTTCTATAAGGTAACCTGAAACATGTGGAGGAAAGGCTTTGAGCGGACCAAAGTCTCCGAGGTTTCTAACAAACATTAAATGTTGAGCAGGAGTATGTCCCTTATCCTTGCAATATGATTCAGTTCCACTTCATTGCGAGGGCGTCGAAAATATATCAAATCTACCATAAAGACTTACGGTCAACCAATCTGTCTCCTTCCATTCAAATAAGCCAAAGTGATAGAGGAGCGTTAAAGAGCGGGGAATTTGTGTAGTGTGTATGTTTTTTAAGATACTTTGGCATGCCTTTTCAAAGCCACTGAAACGGTACTACTTCTTTTCTTCTTCTCCCTGTCGCGATAATGACATTCCCCTGAGCATTTTAGTCCCACCAGCACTTGGATATAAACTGACTCTGACATAATTCTTCTGATTAATGGAAGAACAGTAAGAAGGCACAAGCGGAAGGAGTACGACTCGTGCAGTCGACTGTCCATGGAATTGTTTTTGCCAGCAGTTTGGCATGTGCAGCACAGTATCAAGAAGGCATCGGTTGGCTATTTCTGCAGTGAAGGGGAAACTAGCGTAAACGTTGAGAAACTTTCGTATGGCAGCCATTATCATTTGCTGGAATATGCGGTCTCCTTTTACAACAATAGCGTTCAAAACTGGCTTCGACTTCATCTTAGTCGGCTTCCGCTCCTATTGCTAGATCATCTATTAAATTCCTCTATATGATATAAACAATGGAAATTAACATCAGAATGGGCATTTGGTAAGTCTGTTAACGTATGTAACTAGGTTGGATGGCAGGATTTGATGAGGCTCGAAGTCACTCGGAAATGTAAGTTGTCCGACTAATATAACGTCTTCAGGGTGAGGTTGCCGTTATTACTGGTCAAAATTAGAACTTTGGCTGTGTTTGTAAAGGTAAATTATCGTTGTTAGTGGTATAGTCGTTGATTAACAAACAACTAGGCAGGATGTATGCACGATGTTTGTTATCACTTAAACAATAATTCGTAAATATGTTATTAAAATATTATTCAATTGCTTGAGTCTACCATAAAATTAAAACAAATTATATTGCTAACAAAAAACAATAAATAGATATTTTTTAATACACAAATGGAAAATATCATTCTCCAATGTAGCTACGACGCTTGCTCATTGACATAATAAGTAGCATAATAATATGTATAGAGTGAAAGCGAATAATTATTTCACTAGCTGATAACCTCTGATATAGAGTCAGCTAAGAAATCTTTATGATTCAAGCGCTCCGTCGAACATAGAAAGTTTATCAAGTTTCATATGTGCATGGTAATTAAAGAGAGTTAAGAGCGCATTGCCTAAAGGAGTCATGCGGCTCGCCTTTATATCTGTAAGCAGCGATTTGCAATATGTAGGACGATGAGTTGGAAACATCCAGACACTTTATGCTCAAATTTCCAGCCTTTACGAAGAGGAAGTTAAATATCTCAGTAGTCGCCAGCGATGCGCTAAATATTGAGAGCTAATATCACCATTACATTTCACGACTCCTTCCGTAAATTTGCACAGACACTTTTTATAACAAACAGCGTGAACGTGAGTTGCAAATAAACACGCCATTATTGCAATTAGAACCTCATTCTCACGCAACCAAATAGCAATAGCACTTTCTGCTCAAAAAGTAGTTGCAACCAAAAGAAATAGCCAACAATAAAAACAGCCTTCGAATGTTCTTTTTTTGCAGTGGGAGTTTCTGACGGCTAGATATCAAGAGCACTCATCGCTGTCAACAGGATATGCTATCACAGACCAACATCTTGCCTTTGTGGAAAGCTGCCGCTCGTTGCTACTTCTCTCATGCGCGAATTACTTATCAAAGCAAACAGTCCTATGTTCATCAGAATGTAATTAAAGCGATATTAGCATAAAATGTTGATGCAAGTGGGCGTGTGATAGCGTATATTATACAAACATATCTTTATAAGTGTGTGTGTATATTTACACAAACCCTCGTATGGTAGCGCTTAGTTGCCAACTACCAGTTACCGATAACATCGCGCATGTTTCCTGCACCGAACCAGATACTGCAGCGCTGCAAGAACTGCCGATGCTGAGATGTTTTACCTGCTGATGCTGCTGTTGGTCCAGTTTATTCCTCGCACGCAGTTCGATACATATTTTATTGCCACAATCTCTTAGTGGATCAGTTGTGTATGCATAGCATTTCGTTGGTTTGCTTTGATAGCCTCATTTGTTTCATTGATGTGGATTCAAGTGGTTGTCGTTCACTGCCTACTACAGCTAATACATGCACATATGCACGCAAAACGATAGTATGAAACAGGCGTTATTGTAACTGTTAGGCATAGATACGTCACTACGCAATCAAGTTATTTATATGAAATTTATATCCATATGTTTTAATACGAGGGTGGTTAGTTTATATCCTGAGCCTTGGCAACACTATTGTTTGCCGGCGCCATCTGACGTTTCAATTGAAAGTTTGACGTTTTTAAGCATATCCTTCTTCAGAAAATTTGGACATTTGAGCACAACTTGTGTTGTAACAGTAGTGCTTTGAACAACTTCCACTTTGGTGATGAAGCCCCATCTTTTGCCACTGTGAAACACTGGTATAACGAATCGTGGCCGCTGTTCAGGGACGAAAGTCGTGAAGGTCGTCGAAAATCAGTTGTTGTGCAGCAAAACATTGACGCTGTGCGCGAACTTATACTGCAAGATCGTCATACGACTTATCGTGAGATGAGGCATCCCGGGCATTCGTATGACGAGCATCAATAGATATTGCATGAACATTTAGCTGTGAAAAAATTTTCGCGTTGGATCCGCATAATTTGACAATAGCTCAAAAAGATGCTCGTGTCAATTGGTGCAAAGAATGCTCAAGAAATGTAATCGCGGGGCATCAAAAGCTGTATATAATATCTACACAGGTGACGATCTTGGATCTATACGTATGAGCCCGAACAAAACAGCAATCCACTGTATGGGTCTGCCAGTGAGCCAGTCCGACAAAGTGATTCGCGCGCGAAGCACTCGAAGCAATGATCGCCTGTTCTTGGAATAACTGGACATGGTGGCTACCATGCCATTAGAGCAACGAAAAACGGTGAATTTCGAATGGTACACAACCATTCTTTTGCCAGTAGTGCTTGGTGAAAGCGGAAGAAGCGCAACGAAAGACCATTCTTCATCATGACAATGCCAGCTCTCACACATGGCTGAAACAAACGTCTATTTGACTGGCAAAACGCCGAATTAATGATTCCCCTCCGTACAGCCCTGATTTGGAGCGAATGATTTCCGCAGTCAACAAAAAATTGCGTGGCCAACGTACCTCTTTTTTCGGCGCCTGAGAGCCGCTGATGCATAGAAAAACCATGTTTTGGAGATAACTCAATCGGAGTGGAAAAAGTGCAACGCAAATTAGTTTGAAGGCATGCAAAAGTTTATTGATTATCATGGAGATACTTCGAAAAACAATAACGCCATTTTCGTAATAATGAAAGACAGTAATCATTATTACGCTCAAGATATAAATAGCAACCCTCGTATATTGTTTTTCCATCACATACTCCTCCTACTTTGTCAACTTTCATCACTGATAAGTCCACATTGCATAATTAGAGCAAACACTTAAAATACAATATTTTTTCTCTTTATTTATAAAGGAAATTTTTATATTATTTTTAGGTTAAATTCCTAGTTCTCATTCGGATAATCATTTAACAGCACATAATTTCTCATTAACTCTATTTTTATAAGTGGCAATTTCAACACCTCGTATGCCCTTTATTCGATTTTAATGATCAGCCCTAAAGCTTGTTCCATTTACAGAATTACTTCAAAAAAGCGAGCTATTACTTTATTTCAGTTTTATAAATATTTTTTTTTCTTAACTTTTAGCTTTTGTGATTAGACTCCAGGGCACTATTAAGCTGTTAATTTCAGCTATGTACATTAAACCGCAGCCATAATTTCCTATTTATTCTAAGCAAGTGTGCATGACAAATTGACCACAAATTGAAATTTGTTTGAATTAAAAAGAAAAATGTCTGTATTTAAGCCGATATGCGGAAGCAAACGACAGACATAGACACGAACTTCGGCAAGGCAAGGGTATCGGTGGTCGAAACGTTTAATTGCTACTCCGAACCGCCGCATAGCGGGACAAGTCGAGAGAGGTGTAGTCATTAGTAGAACAAAAAAGTTTAACGGCCCTCATAGTCCGGTCATGAAATTTTCATAGTAGGGAGGGACAGATTCGAATAGCATTTCCATTCGAATCAAGGCCGTAGAAGACATTAGAAGAAAGTAACAATAAAAATAAACAATGTATGGCGCAATAACCTCCGAAGAGATTTTAGGCCGAGCCTATTTTCTTATTTGGGTCGTGCTGCTTTTTACCTACTACCTACCTGTTTTATGCCGACTCCGAACGGCATCTACAAGGCAGATGAGTTTTCCCTGAGAAGCTTTTCATGGCAGAAATACACTCGGAGTACTTGCCAAACACAGCAGAGGGGCGACACCGCTTAGAAACATTTTCTTCTAGTGGAAAAAACTTGTTTCTAAAATTTTCATGTTGCTTTGAGCGGGAGCGTGAACACAGGATCTTCGGTGTGGTAGGCGGAGTACGCTACCACGGCGGCCGTCAGTAAAATAAGGGTAATAATTTGAGAAAATTAAGAATAAGAGATAAACAGGAAAAGTAAGAATAATATAGGTTAACATTAAAAATAATAGTGAGAGTGGGACTAGGATTTGAGCTCGAGCAGGACCGATTAAATTGAATAGGGAGAACGCAGAGGGGCTGAACTGTATGGCTAATAAAGACTTCACATAGACTGAATGTGTCCACAGTGTGAACGCAGAGTTGAGTGGTAATAAGAGAGGAAGAAGGGCATGACGCAGAGGAGAGGCAGGCGGAAAGATAATAAATTGAGAACTACGTATGTTGGGGTTGAGCATAAGCTATGAGTAATTCATGTTGTTCTAAACGTCTCCAGTGCTAGGCAGAACTGTTTAAATTGTAGATCTGATAAGCCAAATAATTCCTATGTGCCATCTGTTAAATCCACAAGCTTTAGTTTTTGGTGGTGGTATGGTCTAGAAAGTTTGATATGGTCATATTAATCGTTCCCAGGAGATCGGGCTAGTATCTTAATGGTGCTTGCTACCGGAATGTACCAAATCTATATCTATCAAAGGGCCATCATGTCGACCACCGCTGTATAGCTAAATGGTAAGTGCAGACGTACTGATGATGAAGGCTTAGCACCCTTCGAAATGGATCTATCTGCGCAGTTATGGCAGGTTGTCTGAAAATTGTCTACTTACTATTCCGAAAACAAATAAAATTTTTCAATTATATAAAAATTAAAAAAACAATAATCATTACAAAAAATTATTGCTCTGGCCTTGAGCTCGTTTCGAACCTTGAATACCATCAATATCTATAAAATTTCCCAAAATCTTTATCGTTGATACAACAACAATAGGATCACTATTGATCGCTTTCTGCTCAATGAACCCAACGCATCACGCTTGATCTACATAGGCAACTGTTGTGTTTCGGAACCGTATACCTCAACCCCAATTTTTGTGTTACAAGCCTCCCAGATACTCATCTTCAACTTCAGCTGTTCAAGAGCCTCAGTCGTCTCGTTGACGTTGACGGGTCTGTTTCCATATTCGTAAGTTGTGGGCTATGAATACTCTGCCATTAATTCCGTCAACTTAAGTTTTTTCATATTCTCTCAGGAACTCCGTAATTCTAGTGCAATTCAATAATTCCCACTTTATTAACGCTTAAGAAATAAATTTAGTTGTAGGTTATAATTAAAAATACTTTTTTAAAAACGTATTTTGATTATATTTTATTTTGATCTTTTAACTCTTTTTTTATTTTACCAACTTCAAACAATGAAAATTTTTGATAATTGAAAAATCAATATTGAAATTAAAATATTGATAAAATTTATCAAATTACGAAGTTCAAAGTAACTTAAGCACAAAGTTAAATAAAACAAGTAAGGACGGTGACTGTTTCGGCACAGCCGAAGACTTCATACCTTTCTGAATGGGGCTGAACAATAATCTTATCCCGTTCGTAATCTCCAAATAATCGGATGTATAAGATAAGAAATATATAGTGAAGAGATGTACATACCTAAACGATTTTTAAGATAAATATAAAATACAAAATGGCAAACAACCCCCTTATCTGAACGATCGGTTGTATGGGATATATATTATATATAGCCCGATCAAAATGATTTTACAGGAAATCTTCTATGATATATTAGAATATGCATCACCAAGTTTCACGTTTTTATATTGAAATTAAGGGAGAAATGGCTAAAAATCGTTCTATCTGAACGATCGGTTGCATGGATATAACTATATATAGCTCCGATCAAAGTGATTTTTCAGGATATCTTCTATGATATATTAAAATATATATCACCGAGTTTCACGTTATACTTTCTAATTGCGGCAGAATGGCAAAATCGTTTATCTGAACGATCGGTTGTATGGCAGATATATGTTTAGTGGTCCGATCCTACGGATCCGACAATGTCTAATATAATACAAAAATACATCCTTGTGACAATTTCATTGAGATATCTCAAAATTTGAGGGACTAGTTTGCGTTCAAATAGACAGAGGGACGGACAGACAGACGGACATGGCTATATCAACTCAGTTC
>JARSSU010033385.1:0-38038 GCA_029619165.1 Eurosta solidaginis
TGATGCGTTTAAAATACACATAGACAATTAAACAATGAAAAAATAGGGCGGAGCCACGCCCATTTTGAATTTTCTTTTCATTTTTGTATTTTGTTGCCCATATCATTACTGGAGTTGATGTTGACATAATTTACTATATACTGTAAAGATATTACATTTTTTTGTTAAAATTTTACTTTAAAAAAAATTTTTTTTAAAGTGGGCGTGGTCCTTCTCCGATTTTGCTAATTTTTTATTAAGCGTACATATAGTAATAGTGTAATGTTCCTGCCAAATTTCATCATGATATCTTCAACGACTGCCCAATTACAGCTTGCAAAAGTTTTATAATTACCTTCTTTAAAGTGGGCGGTGCCACGCCCATGTCCAAAATTTTACTAATTTTCTATCCTCGTCATAAGTTACACTCATCTACCAAGTTTCGTCGCTTTTATCTCTCTTTTCTAATGAATTATCGCAATTTTCGGTTTTTTCGAAATTTTCGATATCGAAAAAGTGGGCGTGGTTATAATCCGATATCGTTCATTTTAAATAGCGATCTGAGATGAGTGCCCAGGAACCTACATACCAAATTTCATCAGATACCTCAAAATTTAATCAAGCTATAGGTGTTAACGGAGGACGGACGGACGGACATGGCTCAATCAAATTTTTTCGATCCTGATTATTTTGATATATGGAAGTCTATATCTATGCTCGATTCCTTATATATGTACAACCCACCGTTATCCAATCAAACTAATATACTCTTGTGAGCTTCTGCTCAACTGAGTATAAAAAGAACAGGCAACGAAGAGAAAGAGGGAGTACAACGGATTGGAAAAGGGGTTGAGGAAGGAGATACAGAGAAACGGAATAGAAAGAGTACATGGACTGGCTGCAGAAAAAAAGTGGACAGAAGCGAAACTAGGGCGGATAAGGATAGAAAGTGATAAAAATTAAAGGTGGAATATGAAAAATGAATGATGAATACATGAAGTAATAACTTAAAACGAGGGTTAAGCAGCTTATATAGCATACCTCATTGCAAAAGCGACTAAAAGCCACAGACTGAAAGGTTCAATGGGTCAAAAGGTCTGCCCATATCTAAAATAGTCCCCTAACATTGGTTGTGTTTTTGTGGCCATAACAACAGAGAGAGAACGATGTACAGGTGCGAAAACGTAAATAGCAGTGGCAATTTCGTCAGTTATATTCTTCTCTTTTTTCATTTTCAATAATTAAAAAAAACATCCACGAATTTCGCAAACACAACTCAAAAACGTTTTCGAAAAAGATTCTAGAAAATTTGAACTTTTTATTTAGATTAATGTGAATTCCCTTTATGTATACAGTTTTGTAGCTCAAACAATTCTAGTCTAACAATGTACAAGGTGTGACCATTCCAATTTGTCATCAAAGTTTTTTAACTGGAGTCCAGGAAACATACAGTTTCAATCGGTTCGGCTTATAGGAATGCTGCTGTTAGAGGCGATGGTTCCACATCATAATTTAAAAGATGGTTGGTGTCGTGAGAGGATACATCACATGGGAAGTATGCTTGCCTCTTTTGCAAACATCAGTAATCTTCGGAATGAAGATCACCAGCGCGACCTGGAATGGTGTTTACCGACTCAGTGTAGATTAGGCTTAGGGCCGCTTCATGTAGTTTGAGAATAATCAATCGCATATTTACCTGTTGTTGTTGTGTTAACAGTGCTTCGCCCCATTCATGGGCACGACCGCTCACAATTGTCACCAAAGTCCTCTAACGGGAGTCCAAGGAAACTGGCAGTTTTAAAAGGGGGAACCATAGGGAGACTTTTGTTAGAGGGGTAGGATCCACATTACAATTGAAAATATGGTTGATGTCATGTGGGGACACGGTTATGAGAAAATACGCGCTATACTCTCCATACTACGAAGCTCAGCTACAAATTCAGACCCAAAGGTGATTAGATACGTTTTGCCGTATTCATGACAATACAAAGTGTAAATTCGTTTAAGCTGTAAATACACGCTCTTATGTAATTTGTCCCATTTCTGATCAAGTACTCAACTTCCGTTAAAGGCAAAACCCTCAAGCTAAATTCAAAGAGTGATTGCCCAGCCAGCATTTTTTGAAAATTTTGATCAAAAAATATTTTAAATATCATACCCCAAGATGATTAAAAACGTTCAAATTTAAAAGCATCTTCTGTTCGAAAATAACTGTATCGTCGGGAGAAAAATGTACCTTAAATGTGATTATTCTTGAATAATCATTTATGATTCCTATTTCGCAACGCTTTTTATTCATATTTGATATCATTGTAAAATTGAGCTTTAATTGTTTTAGAGTAATATTTGACTGCTTTTCACAGTAATTTTTTGATCATATTCGTGAACATATTTCAATCGTTTTGGTTGAGATTTTGACTCATTTTTAATGCGATTATGATGCATTTATTCTTCATATCTCATTCAAAATAAGATACTACATAATATCTTATTTCATCAGGGGAATAAAACATGTGGAATTGAGCTATTTGAACCACTCGCAAACAAACTTGACCGATATACACCTGCGACTACAACATCCAACATCATCTATGATCGTCAATATCTTAAAATACGATACGGTACGGGATGTTGAAGACATATCCAGGTACATATGTCAAGATTGTTTCACTTACCTGGGATTCAAATAGCTCACAACCTTTGTATTGTCCAATCATTATGTATTTTCTGGGAAGCCGAAGGTGGATAAATGGTTGGGGAAATCTTCGGTCACGAGCAGCATTATAATATTTTTTGTCTTGAAGAAAATCTTTTGTATAAATAATTAAATTTTTATATATTTTTTCTTAGCTTCATGATTGAAAAAATATGTTTATGTGAAAAAATAAGATTTTTAATGAAAGTAAAATTTTAACAAGTATAAAATTCATTATTCAGTCAAAAACTATATATTCATAAAAGATTCAAAAAGCTGAATTAAAAATGATTATAAATTTTTGATCACATAAAGTAAACACATTTGATTCAAACATAATTCCAAAATGTGATTGAAAAACTATATTCAAGGTAAGGATATTTGATTATTCCTTTTGTTGTTTTTATGAAATATAAAAATATAATCATCAAAGGATTTCAAAAATGATTCCAAAAAGTTATCGAAAAATGATTTTCAGTTTTTGATCATCAAAAGTATCCATATTTGATTATTTCTTTGTTCAATTGTATGATAACTCATTATTTAGTCAGAAAGAGTAATAAAATTGTATTTATATGTAGGGAAATTCAAATTTAATCATCTAAATGCTGAGTGGATGTATTTATTATGGTTTTTTGATGATCTAAAATTCGCTTGCATGTTTTGAATATTTCAATTACATTCAGGAAAATAGTTAATCAATATTTCTCATAAAAATATTTTACTATTCGATTTCCAGCTTCAGGGTGCGGCACTAACACTATCGAACAAATATGTTCTTTATTAGCTTTCATACATTAAATACGATTTATTAAATTTGCTCTCGTGCAATAGCAAACAAACATTATATACGTAGTTGAATATAAACAAAGGTATGTATGTACTATATATGACATTCAGAATCAGATTATTAAGCTTAGGTATCTACACATTTAGGGCCCTCGCAAAATATTAAAAATAAGAGACAACTTATTTAAAGTAATTGTTAAACGTAAGAGAAGAATTTTCAAGTCGTTCTGTTGTCGGCGAACGTTATTCGAATAATAATTGTGATACAGCGCCGTCTACAAGTTTTCTAAACAAAAACATACTCGATGACGAGACCCGGTAGGAAAATTCCTGACCGAGAATTGACTTGTATACACTTAAAAATGTACACTATCGTAGTTACTTTTCCAGACTTTCACTTTTCTGCTTCTTCCCTTTCCTATCCCCCCTTTATTCTTACCACCCTATACTTCTTTTCGGCTCACTTGCTCTCCTTTTATTTAGATCATATGATTTATTCTCGAGCAAATGCGAGAATTTCGAACCCGAGAAATCGGCTTCTCGCAAGATTCTCATATCTCGAAATGCTCGCAAAGCTCTCAAGCTTCTCGATATTCAATTTAGCCGCTGCATATGCTGTATTCCATGTATGCCGGTGTTTTTTATTTGTGGTTGTGTGGAAACTTTCGCTTGTGCTTCACAAAAAATCATAAAAATCGCGAGAAGCCGAGACTCGCGAGAAATTTCTTCTGAAGCAAACTCAAGAATTCGTAAGCTCTGTTTATACTTTATTAAACTCAAAGTTTCACAAACGAAACTTGCAATTTCACAGCTTGAATTTTTATGGTTTTCACTTCACTCAACCCTACTCCTCCTGTTTGCCACATTTTAATGTTCAACATCGTGTCCTGAGCTCTTAGAAGATATCTGTCTTCTTAAGATGACGGTATATCAAGGGCTTTGGAAACCTCATTGAACATTCCTATTCCGCTAGAGTATAGAGTATTCTAAAACTTCAACGAATTTGTCCATGATGGAGCTCCGTAGCCGCTTCACTTCATTCTGACTCAGAGCCTCCACCCTACAGATCCCCCTGAAACCATACTGGTCGTTTTGTTGCTGTAATGTATCTAACGAGGCCGAAAACATGGCTCTGATTGCTTAGCCACAGTCGAAGGAAAAGGTATATAATGAGCGTTTCCTTCGACACTTCTTGCTGCTTTTTCCACTTTTCGGCAGGCAGGCTAGCCCTTTTGAAAGGCGATGTTGGTGTACCGTGGCAAACAGGTTAATCATGTAGTCCTCTTGACACAGTGACTAGTGCCCGTTTCAGGGCGAGTAGGGCGTTTTGCCAGCTCTATGTGTAGAAAAACGCCTTTTAAACGTTTCTGCTCTGGTTCGCTTGGTAGATTATACCTTTAGTCATTTGAGCCACTACTTTAAATTTATAGAACTATTGGCCTCGTTTTCGTTTTTGTCTTCCTCTTCCCACACCCTTCGCCGTCGTATCTTCTATTTATCTTTGTTTTTTCGCCTTCGCCTTTCTGTGGCTTTTCTGGACATAGATTTTCATTAAAAGTTGAGCCATAGCCACGCCGAAAGCTGCGATAATTCATGACCAACACTGGTAAAGTGATGAAACTTGGTAAGTGGGTTGGTTGACTTTATGTCGCAAAACAGAGCTTTCGAAAAAAGGATGTGGCATAGCCCACATTGACTAAAACACAATCTTAGTTTTCCAGTCGTTGATATCATGGCACACTGTCTTGTCTGGACCCACAATAGATTGATGTTGAAAATTTTCCGAAATCGGACTCTAATCACGCCCACTTTTTCGATATCGAAAACTTCGAAAAATGAAAAACTCGGATAGTTTCTTACCAAAGATTGATAAGTGATCAACATGATTAATGGGTTATCTTTATGTCACAAAATAGAATTTTGGAAAATGACGTGACACAGGAAAAATTGAACAGAAATTTTAAAATGTTTACATACAGTAGCAAACAATAATTCATAATTTTTTTTCGAACTTTCATCAATGACATATTTACAAAAATTTCCCATATTTTTTTTTGAGTATGCAATTCTTGTAGCCCAATCAATTTTAGTTAACGAAGTACAAGTTATTTAGAATCCGCAGTGATTTTTAACCATTTTTTTAGAAAAGTGTTTCATATAAAAAAAGTTAACACACTTTTCATAGAGGGAAATTTAAAATGCCTTAAAAAAAATGGTCAAAAATCAATGCGAGTTTAATTGGAGTACAAAACTGCATACTCGAAAAAATTTAGTGAACTCCAAATAAAAAGTTCGGGTGTTCTTATAATTTTTTCGAATTTTCCAGTTTTTTCCAAACTATTTTTGAGATTGATTTATTGGGACGAAATTGATAAAAATTACCACTGCTACTTTTCAGGAATAAATTAAGGATCTGCCGAATGCGCTTTATCCAGCCCTGCTTACATTTCTATACATATTTAAGCAATATATTTAGTTATTTATGCATAAAAGCGGACATTTGACTGTATAGTTGTATTGTTGCCCTACAGCCGAGTGCCTTTACATTTTTGAGTGCTAAACTTGAAATTGAATTTCAAAATTCAATTAAAGTTAAAGATAACAAATTTACAAACAAGCAAACAGACATCATCATTGCCGCAGAATTGACTAAATAAACAGAAATACTTAAACAACTGCTTATATATAAATGTATGTGTGTATGCAAATATGTACATATATATAGATGCTTATCAATGCATATATTTGTTTATGTACACAAGTTTGTTTGTGTGTATTTGAGCTTTCATGCGATGTGCAACCCTGCAAAAAATGCGATTAATCTAGGATGAATCAGCGATGAGCCGCAAAGAAGTATGCGTCTAATGCCAGTTTTGATCTCTTTGCATGCGTTAAACTGTTCCCCTTTGTTTGAGCATTTCCTATGAAGAGACTAATTGTACCCATTTATTACCGAACGGGAATGATAGGACCAATCCCCTTTGTACCCATATGGGAACGAATGAAGACTGATCCCCTTCTCATCAAAATGTGTTAGTTTTCGTATGGTACGGGGTTATGTCATTGTAAACGCTGTATTAAGACTTGCAAAAGATTGTTAAATACATCTACAGTACAGTCGAAAGTATTAGAACAAGATGAAAAAAGTTGTTTTTGTCAGTTTATCGTATTATTTATTCACATATTCGCAGTATTTTTATACATTCAACTTAGTTCTATGATCCGAAGACATTTTTAATGAATTTTAGTGAAAGTTTCATCAAAATTTATAACAAAACAGTGAGTATATTACTTTAAGCGATTTTCTTGAAAATGGCCACCTTTTGCTTTGATGACTGCAGCGCACAATTACGGCATTTTTTCGATGAGTTTTTGAAGTGTTTAATGTGGAATATTACTCCACGTTTTGATCAAACAATCCCAGATATCAGGAAGGCTTGTTGGCTTTAGATCTCGCACACGTCGATCCGATTCTGACAGCAATGCGACCAATCATACCTTTTTCTTTAAGCCGGCCTTTGACTGTCGTGAACGATATTGGTGAATCCAAGTCTTCATTGATATCAGCACGAATTTATGCTGTAGATTTCCGTCGATTGGCCTCACTTATAGCATATATTTTGTTGTCGATTATTTCATTTGTATTTCTTGGTCGACCAGATCGTTTTCTGTGAGTATTATGTTCAATTTCCTGATATCTTCTAATGGCCGTATGCACTGAACACAGAGATATTTTCAAAAGTTTAGCTATTTCTCGATAGTTTTTCCGTTATTTTGCAAAATAATGATTTGGGCTCGTACTTCGACGGATATTTCCATTCGCTTGACGATTTTCAATCTGAAAAAATACAATTCTGAGGCTATTTTAACATCAACATCTTTTTTATCTTGTTCTAATACTTTCCGAATGTACTGTACCAACTCATTCCAAGAGATATGGGCTTACGATAATGGAACATATGGTCCAAGTCATTTAGGTTCGGCAGCGGGCTCTACATTTTTTTTTAAATATTTCGAATCAATCACCTGTATTTTTTTTAGTTTACTCACTTCGTTGTCGTTTCTATGTTTCTTAAAATGGGCTACTCATAAATTTCAACTGACTAATCCCAACTTTACCCAAAGGGCCTAGAGGGCATCAATTATGCCCCAATGTAGACAAAAGAGATCAATCGGAGACCACTCTCTTTAGGGATTATCGCACGATTTTTTGCAGGGAAGTGTATTTACCTGTACTTATGCATTCAAACACACACATACACACACACAATTGAAGCATATACATATACAAAGCACTTTACGCCCGAAAGTGTATTAATATGTACAATACACAATTATGCTTAATTACGTGCACATGTGGTTCATAAAATACAGTATGTGCAATAATTACGCATACAACGCCATGCATACATTAAAACACAAATACAGACAATGCGCTCGATTGTATGCCTATATGTATGTATGTACATACATATGTGTGCATTATTCCTGTGCTTAAGTAGGCAGCTTGTTTTTGGAAATGTTTTGTGTGCATATTTCAATTGTTTTCTCCTGCTGATAACAGTGTGCTTTGCTTTCAAATATTTTACCAGCAGCGTGTTATTGAGTATAATGGTACGTTGTATTTGTCTGCGTTCTGATTTCATTACTTTTGTTTTGCGTGGGTGCCGCCCACCGATAATGAACAAAAAACGCGTCTGTTATATCGAAATTTATTCGATATATACTACAACACATATCCAAAAATGTTATATCCTAATAATGAAAATATGTCCCATATATATGTATATTCGAATTGTAATTTCAATTTTAATTCCAGACGCAGGATATGCCTACAAATACATATATACATTCATACATACATATTGAATATTGTGCTTTAGTGCGCAACTAAGCATTTACTCAAAATTAAATAATTACGTATACGCCGTGGCTGACATCATAAATTACACGCAAACAAAACAATACACACCAAATTCATTGTGGTATGGGCGATGGAATTTCTATTATTGGTGGAAGAACAAAAGTCGTTAAACTAACAACGTGCTAGTGCTGTTTTCAGGCCAGAGTTTTTTATACGTCACTTAAACATGGAGTAAAGTGAGAAAACCCAGAACTACCAAATCGGGGATTAAGGAAAATAAAAGTTTTAAAGGCATGAGGGAAGCAGGTGTGAGTGCCAAATACTCACAAAGTTCGATACATAAATATAAAGATGTGCGTCTAGAAAACAACTTTTTTTTTAATTGACTAGAGCTGGCGCAAGCATTGAAGTTTAAATACAACAAAGGTAACTTTACTAGAAAAAAAAATTGGCTTCTTATCGGCAACAACCGATAGCAACGAGTTATTGTTTTATTCAAGGGATTATGTAGCGCAGCCATTTCAAGTGCAGTTTATACCTCGTTTACCTACCCGAGGCGAATCGTGCTTATTCAACAGGTAAGACTTATCGGACTCCGAGTTCCTCACGGAAGGAGTAAGTTGGATGACCTAGCAGATTCAACGTCGTCATATCAAATCTTTCCCGGAATGGTCGGGTTCGTACATTAATGGTGTTATTTTCCTGAACGTATCGGCAAAGGATCATCATCATAGATATGTACATACAACTTATCGCCACAAGCAGAAGAATAACTTTTTCTTTTATTATCGGCTTAATATCTATAGCAGAACAGGGTTACAGATATGTCATCGATTTTATAATGAAGTTTTATCAGTTCTCGTTTCATAACAGACCGATAAGAAATCGATAGCACTCCGATAGCAAATCGATAATACGCCGATAACAAATTGGTAATGCTCCGATAAAAAATCGATGTTTTCTATAACAAATTGATACCTGTTTTTACCATATCAATAAAAATTAAAACTTGTCGATAACCTTTGTTATCGAAAAAAATGTACAACACAAACCAATAATTCGTTCGGAAAGAAATGTATGACACGCCCATAGCCTGTCGATAGCAAGCCGATAACTTATCGATAAGAATCTATAATGCTTCTACAACAAATCGATGACTCGCATAGCCCTCGTCGATAAGACACCGATAACAGACGTTAAAGACTTCGATAACATTTGATAACACGTCGTCTGGTTTCAATTCTGGGCTTTGTTCTAATTTTTCCCCTTTTTCTCTTTTACTTTCCTTCGTCCTCAACCTTTGGTTTTATCTCCTTTACATTTACTTCTTCTGCTAAATTGTCTTTCACTTTCTTCATTATATGTGACCCGGCCTATGAAAAGGTGGCTTATGACTCAAAAAAGAAATTGCGAGAAACAGCTGTTAAAGATAAACAATGAATTTCTTCAGTTTCTTAGTAGTAGTAATTTTTTTTGAGTCATAAGCCACCTTTTCATAGGCCGGGTCACATATATCATCGATTTGTTTTTCTGCTGTCAAATTTCGTACTATTTTTTTCTACTACGTATATCATGGTGTAGTGACTAAACTTACACCTACCTTACGCTTGCATTCTGAACACACCCATACCGTGAGCCAAGAGAGGAAAGAAATAGAAGGGGAAAGGGCGAGTTCAAATCTTTGTTGACAGCCAAACTGCCTTAATGATATAGAGTATATAATCCTACTTGATAAAATCAGATATTATACGGAGCAGTAGGGCCTCGCTGCGTACACAAGGTATCTCAATGTGGAAATGAAAAATGAGACTGAAGACGGCGCAATGCTGAAACCGGTTTGTCTTCAAGCCAAATTTGACAAGGGAGCATGGGTTATCGTTTCAATGTACGGCAAAGGTTCCGAAATGTATACATATAAACCATTCGGAAAGTTCCATACGACCACCACAGAGTTTTCGCCCGAGGAAAATAGAAGAATACACTATTAGGGCAACTAACTAGCTTTGTACCGATTGGGAAGATTTTGATGGCCCAAGCTCCCTATAAACATATTTTGATACGAAAGGAACAAGCTTCCTCCTTGAACTATACAAATCAAATAACTTAAAATAACTATGCCGTGAGAGTATTTACGGCGGCATCGATCACTGCGCTCTTGCAAAAGATACTTCGAGAATGGCGTATACCAAAAGCGACACCTATAGAATCTGTCAGGATAAGAATAGAGAGAAGTTGCTTTGTCACCTTTTCTATGCTCATTACCGAAAACAATTTGACTATGATTTCTGAACGCACATAGGAAGGTGGATATTTCGCTCCTAGTTCATTTCTTATGAAAAAGCAAGTGAAGACTTGTAACGAGGTATTTGGTTGAACGAATGGAGCCCAAACCAGCATTCACCAAGGGTATGCACAATGGAAGTGAAAAGCAGCTTCAGGCTACCGAGCAGTGATATTTGCAGCACAAAGGGTGCCCGGCACCGGTCAGCCGCGGGAGCATCTCCTGCTGTCAAAGGCTCTTCAAGACAAGAGGCCAAACGCCAAAGTCTTTGTCTAGTTGGTGTCGCTACACCCCAACTCAGAGTAACTTTAACTTCTGTGTTAGCAATTCGACTCAGCGAAAGTATGTTTGCCTTCTAGTGCTCCAGGCGAATCACATGTTAAGCTTCCATTGAACCAGCGATATGAACCACAAATACCATCATTTTTACTTGGTTAACATGACAGCAAAAAAATTACGCTCTGGCCCAGAAGGTTTTGATTACGCACCCCCGTTTAGCAGCAAAGAATGAAGGCTTCCTCTGCAAAGAAAAAATTCCGATTGCCTTCAGCTTTCTAATGACTACTCAATATGACTGCACACTTTTGAAGGATAGATAAACAAAAGACAATCTTTGTATGTAGATATGTATGACCGCCGAAATAAGTTGTACTCAAATAAGTTAAGGTGTCTTCTTCTTCTTTAAGGTGTGTATATTTACGGTGTATTGCCCTATAAGTCTTAATTCAAATTAGTTTAGTTAAGTTAACTTTTTCAAATAATTTATTTTACGGATGATTGACTTGATTTATGTAAAGTCCAAATATGGAACCATTTGAGCGAGATGTTTATCTATGCGTAAACATATGTACTTATATATATACCTACTTGCTTATTAAGAAATAAATTAATTACAAATTGAAAAAAACGTAGGCAACCACTTAAGCGTAAGGTTTACCTATTTTAGCAGCCATAAGAATTCATGTAATTATTTATAATTAGTCATTGGCGAAAGCAAAGTGGTGGAGAAATGAAAACATTAAGTACAATAATACAAATAAATAGGAAAAGGCATATAGATATTTACTATTTAGGGTGGCGCGCTTTCTTAGCAATTACATTAGATTGGGTCGGTCTTCATCTATACGAGTTTATGCCACATGAATGTTCGAGGCGTTCTGGGAAACAATAAAACACTTGAGGGCGAATTTGGAAGGCGCCTTTAATTTGGAACAATTTAGGCTACTGGATACTGTGAAGGGGATAGAAATTAAGAAAGGGAGAAAAGAGCGCAAAGTGCCACGCCCCTTTCAGAAAAACGTGTCATGCGCTTTTTGTCCTCGAAAATGGATGGACACCTACTTGGTCCAATACTTGATATATGATATAGTGACCTTATATACGAGAGAGAAGAGTAGGAGGAAAATTGGAAGAAGGAAATGAAGAACAAATGATGTGGAGAGATAGGGACGATGAAGGTAAAAATATGTTGGAAAAAGACGAGGAAAGGGAAAGAAAAAGTAGAGAAGAGAATAGGAACCCGGGGGGTAAAGGTTGAGAAAATAAATTGTGGGAAGCTAAAACTGGGAGGGGAAGATGGAGCCAGAAAAAAGGAAGAGAAAGAGTGACTATAGGGGTTGTTAGGTTAAAACCAAAGCTTTATAGCTTCACCAGCCCATTTATCAACCCTACCTACCCTCCACCTCACTACAAATATGTATGTATCTTACACATATTTAGCATGCGAAGCTCCGGCGGCCTCAAGTTCCTCATGGAATTAGAAAGTTTGGGGACATGACCTAGGAGGTTCAATGTGGTCACACTCTATCAATACCGAGATTGCCGGCGCGTTATATTGAGGGTACTTGATACCGGAATGTACCGGATCTATTTCTGGCGAAGGTAAATCAACATCCATACGCTCCCAAAAACCTTCGGAGAGTGTATTTGTCGTGTAGTGGAAGAGGTTGGAGAAATTTTTGTTATACGTTAAAATTTGCGTTACGATGCATCCTTGGAGAGAAATAGAGAAGCAGCAGACGCGAAGTGGAAAATTTAGGGCAGTAAAGGAGAAAGCCACAATGGAAGAAATAGAACGGAGAGCCAGACCGAAGATCGGAAAGGTAGCGGCGAAGGGCACACCATAGAAAAAGGAAGGGAAAGAAAATAAAGATTGAACGGAAAGTAAGATGAACAATGGAAATTCAGCAGCCGTCGAAAGGTAAGAAACACAAAGGAAGTATGGAAGAACAAAAAGATGTAGGGAGCTAGAAAATTGAAAAGAGCGGCAAAGGGCTAAGCAGAGAGAAGGAGAAGAAAAAGATGTAACCAGGAGACAAGTCAAACAGAAAAGGAGGAGGCAGATGAAAGAAAAACGGCAGAGGGAAATGTTATGCAAATGCCATCGATTATTGCAAAAGGTCTCCCCTGAATTTGAAGCTTTTTTTTATTTTTACGAATTAAGCGGGGATTGCCCTCATTGCTTTTAAATGTATGAAAACATTTATTTGAAGCAATTTTTAATTTATAACTTATTTAATAGTACATAAACAATTACCGACCAATCTCTTTGTTCTCTTCCATTTCCAAAACTTTTTAAAAGCTTGTTAAAAGTAGAATTCTTTCTTTTCTTAATAACAAAATTTTTTTCAGCTCGATGCAATACGGATTTAGATCTGGACTCTCAACAGAAGATGCCCTGCTGAGTTTTTGTTCCGTTAGTTATGGCGATTTAGACAGGAACTGTGCTGGCCTGTTTGTAGATATCACGAAAGCATTTGATCACCAAATACTGTTAGATAAAATGTATTGCGCAGGCTTTCGTGGCTTTATGTACAATTGGCTGAAATCATACTTATCAGGTAGAGTGCAGAAAGTTAAGGTTGGGAATTGTTTAAGTAATTCTGTGACAACTACAATAGGAGTACTCCAAGGTTCTGTTCTAAGTCCAATACTGTTCCTTGTTGAATTCTATATTTTCTTTGCCGTTCTATGGAAAGGTTACTGCTTTTGCAGACGACCTTGCTATAGCCTATAGTTCATCCAACTATCTGGATTTGGTAGCAGGTGTCAACTTCGATGTTTATTTGTTGAGAGTGTGGTTTGCTAAACATAAATTGATCGTCAGCAAGAAAACTCAACTGATGTATTTCAGTTTGCATCCAAAAATCTCACCTGATATTGCTATTATATTCCACGCCACTGACTGCAGACGTCACGCTCTGAGCAATATGTCGTGCTCTGGCACATTGTCTAATCATGTAATAAATTGTAGCGATAAGTGTTTCCCAATTGAAAGAGTTGATGCCTTCAAATATCTGGGTGTTTCTATGACCAATACTTAAGTTGGTCAACACATATTTCTCGCGTGAAGTCATATATGCGATCCACTGTGCGTTATTTTTATAGTCTAAGGAAGATATATTCAAACGCAACGCTTATGACGCTTTATTACGCTTTGGTTCGCTCTAAGCTTCAATATGGCATATGCTGCTGGGGTGGTGCTTTTACAGCAAAATTCAGCAACTCCTTACTATTCAAAAATGTGTCATAATGAAAATATGTAATGTGAACCGTTTCCACCATAGCATGGAGTTATTTAGAGAGCTGGAAATTCTTCCAGTAAAACATATGTACTATTACAAAACTTTAAAAATATTCTTTATTCGCTGTGGGTATTTACACAGCCTAGTCACGGATAATTACAATTTGAGGCAAAACTCACTTGGACTTGTTGTTGTTCCTATATCTCGTACTACCCATTATACGAACTTTTTTACGATCGTATCTTGTAAAGCTTTCAATACGCTACCTGCATCTATACGTGTCATTGGAAATATGCGTGAATTAAAAAAAATATATATCAAATAATTCTTATTAGAGCAGTCACACGACGACATCAAAACTTTGCTGAACCCTGCCACTAAGTACTTTAAAATTAACATTGTTATTTTCTATTGCTTTTTTTTTATTTTGTATTTTGTAATCTTAACTTCAACTTAGGTCATAACTTATTAACTATTTTCACCCCACACACATTTGTATATATTCGTATATTCATTAATTTACTTTGAGATGGCATTCAAAACGAAAGTTTTATATAACTTTAAAGAATGTCTTACTTTTCTTTCATTCAATGTATTAATTTATGTGGCAATTTTATTTATGTTAACATGTAAAAATTATTGTTTGATTTGAAAGAAAATGAATAAATCTAATCTAATCTAATCTGGTTTGGGAAAATTTTAAACAACGTGATATCAGGACGGACAAGGCGACAGCTGTTTCGATTATACCTTGTAAATCTCTTCAAACCTTTTGCCGCTGCTATTTTCGATACGCTTAGTAAATGAAATAAATTCAATTAAATTTACACGCTTTTACATTTCTAATTGATATATTTATTTATTAAACAGCATTTATTACAGCAATAATGCCCTAATCTAAGCACTTCACGCGCTAAGTCTACTTAATTGATTTTTTTTACCTAATTTATTCCTCTAATAAGTTATTTGAAAATGAATTTAATCAGAAATTATATTAAAAACATACACACACCCGCCCTGAAATCGACGATTTAACAAGTGATCCACCTTAAGCTACTTGATTCGAATGCCAGTTTTGGATTTTCATTATTTTTTATTTATTTAAATTCATACAATTAATTTTTCGAAGCAAAAAACAATATATAATTGTTGGAATCGTCGTGGGTACCGGATAGAAGAAGAAAAAAAAACATTCAAAACCTAAAATTATAGTTCATGCCACCTGTTTGACTTGCTGTCTGTCTTCTGCTTCAATTTATTTATTGCTTTCCGTGTTATTATTATTACTTTTTATATACCCAGCTGGGTAACACTTACTTAGGGGACACGAAAGGTGTTTCTTTCACTAATAATTTTGTGATGAGACGTTGCGAGATCAACTTACAATATTTCGCTATATTACGATAAAATATCGATGCTTATAACAATTTTTACGACCGGCTGGTTGTGCCCAATCGTCTGCGCAATACAATAGTCGCATCAAACTCAGATAGATCAGAGCAGTTTTTAACTGAACGAGTAATCGAACACACCAATGTGCTAGCGAACGAAAGCTATATTTCGCCTTTAAGCTGAGTTCTACCCACATTTTTGGTGTAATGTTCGCAAAATATAAAATATTCGTAAGCAATCAGGGCATGCTCATGCGGCTTGACGGGGAAATCGTTTTTTTTTGTTCGAATGTACATTGGCACATTTGGACATATAGTGGTAATAACTATAAAACCATCATTGAATATAGCCAATTACACAAAGACTCACGAGTATAAATAAATGAGTATTCAGAGCGAGAGTGACTAAAAGCTCAATACTGTGGGAAGTCGAGGACGGAATTTGTGAAGCAGTGCTCAGTGCCTAGAGGTACTCAAAAGAAGTCACAGAAAGAAAAGCGATGTTTGTATTTAGTAAAATTTTGATTACTATTCATCCTATGGTATCTGTCTCGGAAATAGGGGTGTTGACACAGCTTTTCAAAGTCAAAGGTGCGCTGCACTGGGCCCACATTAGACCAAGTTGGTGAAGTTGCGCGCACAATACATGAGCATACCTGCTTTCCAATTGGAGGTTTGCTCTCCCTCTGAAGGTGAATTTTCATTTTTGAGTTATTGGGTTGGCGTAGAGTCATATTCAAGCGAAACAGCTCCTGCCCTGTTCCGGGGAACTCCACGGGAACGGGCAAAATAACATCTTCCATTTAACAATCCAGATTTTGTAGAGATATACTTATTAGGTAGCCGATAGGTCCAAAGCAACTTAGCGGAAGGTAGTGTAGGGGTCCAACCCCCATCACAACCAATATGCAATACGCTCGATACCGAAATTTTCTACACGATACTTTTACAACGTTATTTCTTAGGTATTGAGTGTTCAACTCTTGGTATCGTTTCGAGCTGGCCTTTAACAAAACACTTCTTTCTCTCTTTTTTCTTTTTCTAGAATTCATAATTTCTGTTCTGAAAAGCCATCCAAATCCATAAAAAACTGTTTATCTTTATTTATATAGCCCTGTGTCTAGGTTTTTGCAATTCCTTATAGGATGCGGGTACCTCCAGCATCAAATTACTTTGTATTTGATAGGATTTAGATACGCTCCTTCTGGCAGAATGAATTTCTCTTGTGATATTGGTATCAATATTTTTTACTAAGCCATTTAGTTGCAATACTATCGGGTGTACTTCAAATTAGTTCTTTCATGGTCTTGTCTATGATCGTCTTCTTACTAGCTACTGCGAAATCGTTACCTATTTTAGTATAAACTTGATAGTTCAATATGAGCGCCAGTGCTTCAAACTATGCCCCACCTCTATTCCAAGAGAGTTCTACCTAAATTTAATATTCGAAAGTTGTGTGATAACCATAAAACCCTGCAACCCTTAGAAAGATTATATATTCGAAGAGAATTCAAAAATTAATTTAGGCAACCGATTCATTTTGTTCTGTAGAATTTTCGACATGATGGATTGCTGATATTTATTGCAACGATTATCAGTAATTCCATGCAAAATTGATTCGGAGGAAATCCGGTTTCGGTGCTGTGCCCCCTTCAATGCTATTTTTGATAGGGAGATTCTATACCATGCATTTTCTGAACCTTGATGACGAAATTACAGTTTTGGTACCAGAACTAAAATAGCTTAGAAATTAATTTTATAAGACACATAATTTAAACCTATAATTTCTGCCGTAAGTGGTGCCTTTTCTGAAGTGAGTTAAGAGACAAAAATAGTTCAGCTGTCGGCGAATGAAGAAAAGGCTTAGTTGCGCCTTGGTTGAAAGAAGTCTAACATAGAATAAGTCTTAATAATAATATATACTTCGCTCAGAGTCATATCGAATAAGAAAGGTTTGAATACATGAGCTTTTCAACCTACTATTCCTCAAATGACCATAAGGTACATTTTTTAGGTTCGCACTTCCACGAATTAAAATGTTAACAACTGTCACATCAACAAAACTGTCAACAATTACACTTACGTTTTATTGTTTATATATTTTCGTTGAAATGAACTTAAAGATAATTTTTTTATGTCAAATTTTCAGATACGGTATTTTTTTCCCTATTATTTTTCATTCTATAAAAAAATTGGATAAGCAACTGGCTCAATGAGGCCCTCTCTGAGATCAAAAGAACTTATCACCCTAATACTATGTTCAAACAGAAAAATAAATTGAGGGAATTTCGATTTAAATTGAGTGGTGTTCATACAACTCAATTTAGCTTAGACAATATTTTTTTGATAGCTGGTTGGCTCATCTCTACAGCAACAACATACCTTTGTTCAGACTGTCAAAATGTGCGTGTTTGGTATTAGGCGAATTGAATGGAATGAAAATTTAAACTTTGAAATTTTTGTGTGTTGTAAGAAAATGTGTGCAATGTTTTGGTTTCATTTTGAGTTTGCCATCTTCTGTTGACAATCCCTACTCCAGTGGAATGAATAAAATCAGCTGATGAGATGAGCCAACCATATAGTTGAGCCATGCTTAAAACTGACGTTTAATTCTACTCAATAAACACACTTTACAAGGTTGCATTTGCAGTTTGAAACAATTTATTACGCAATTTTATTTAAATTGGCAACTTATTTTTACAATTTATTATATGATAAATTGCGTAATAAATTGTCCAAATGCTATAAATTGCCAATTTGGTGTGTGTTTGTACCTAGTATATGTAAATCGTTCAATGGTTTATTTCAAATTTTCGTCCGAGGCGCTTCTTCTTCTATATTTCCGCTTCATTTTAAGGACATCCATCAGGGAATTCTTTAAAATAAGAACAACTTGTATTATGCTAAATTCCGGTTTCATATAAGTTCAAAATCGGATTAAAATTTGGGCCGGTTAGGATCCCTTTTAAATAAGAACATATTTAACTAATCCCATTCTACAGAAGTTTTTGCTGTTGTGCTAATCTTAAATTTGCTGTATATGGTAATGGTATTTTTCACGAAATTGTCATAAGATCAAATGGAAATATCCTAAATGGCTGTAAAGTCTAATTAAGAAAGGTTTGAAGTTGCCATTAGGTTGAAGTGGTCATAAAGTCTTTGGACCTTTTGGCCGTTGACCCTATGTCACCAAATGTTTGGAACCATATTATTTCCGAGTCCCAAAAAGCGTGGCTCATATTTGAGCCACTATTTTCTGTTCTGATCGAAATCGCATGCATTCGGACAGCATAAGTAAACGAAAGGACTTTAAGTCTTGGAGTAGAGCAGGATAAGAAAAGCGTTCTTTCCCGACCTTCCTAAGTTAAGTGATGATTGGAAACACAAGCCTTTCGAACGATACTTGGAAAATGGTAATAAAAGCTGATAAGGTACCTAAACTACTCTTTCAATCACATGATTTAAAATCCACACCGGAGTATATAATTTTCGGTTTCTATTGAACTTTTTTCTTTATTGGTTTATATTTTTGTATTTGTTTTTAATTTTTCATTATTTATAGCTAATCAATAATTAGCATTAAATTATAGAGTGGCACAAAACATTCATGCAAAGACATTGTTAATAAGTATCTATTATTATTATGTTTCTGTAGCTAATAGCAATTTATTAGTATTTGGTGCTTCTTTAAAACCGCTTTTAGTATTTCAGCTCTTTCATCTTCATTGTGCCGCTTTCAAAAATGCTAAGCTTTGGCTGTTTTGTTGGTTGGCTGGTGGGAATTTCAAGGGTAATTGCCAGTTTAGCTAAGCAGTTTCTTGTATGCTGACTATATTAAGCTTTTAAATTGTTACGCCATGGGGATTAACTTGTATATATGTGGCATATTACATGTGTATATGTCGTGATAACAGACATCAAGCATTGGGCTTGAGCAGCAAAACCAATTTGTTTCTTTATTGCTATGAATTTTTGAATTTTAATATAGCAAATGCATAATTCCTGACATTTGACTTATAAAAATTAAGTATATGTAGCATATGTTATATGTATGTATGTATGCAAATATATGTTTGATTCATATAAGTATTTGCTACTCGTGATCTGTAAGCTGCAAATTTTGATTACATTTAAATTTTTTCAAAAGCTTTACTTGACCGACTTTTATAAATAATGTTTGCTTTACAACTTTTTTACGCCATTGCAAAAACCTTTTCATTTCATTATTTGCTGCTCTACTCCTCATACATTCATTCCTTTATTTACATAAGCCATCCTATTAAATTGTTACATATTTGTGCTCTTATGTGTTCATATTTCTTTTACCAAGCGCATCTATCATTAATATTTACTCAGCTGTTTCTCTCTGTCTACAGTTGCAATCATTGAAATATGTACGGCAAACTTTTTGAAATTGATATGTTGAAGCAATCTATTAATTAAAAGGAACAAATAAAAAGTAGAAACAAACATTTTAAGCACTTCCTTTATATAAACGAATCAAAATGCAGTGGATTCCGAGTGTACTTCTGCTACGAAAAGCTTCACAGTGAAAACTCATCTGCCTTGCAGCTGCCATTAGCAGTCGACATAAAACACGTACGTCCCGTCTCGCCAGTTTGTAGGAAAAATTAGAAAAGAGCACGAGGGAAATTGGAGGAGAAGCTCGGCCTAAATATTGGCTTGTTTTAATGCATTTTGATAGGGAACTAAGTTACTTTCTGTCATGACGTAACCAAACGAGCAGATCTGTGCAATGAAACACTAGAAAAGCGGAATTTTTTCTTATTTTGTTGCATTTTAACGCTACCTCAAACTAACTGTTTCTAGCTCAATGAGAAGTTACATGGATGTATGGAATTTTTTAAAATCTCTAAATATTTCGATCCTTGTAACATCTAGTAGACTGTTAAATCCAAATATTGCATTTTCATAACACTCTAAGGTTCAGGTTTCTCTGAGAAATTCTTATGTTCGGATGATTTTTTAATATCACATTCTTGGCGCCACCTAACGACAGTTTTCCCCTCATGTTGGATTGTCATCGGGACTTGAAGTATATTCCAAGTTTCAAGACTCTAGCTCCACAGAACATTTTTAAAAATCGATTGAAAGATTTCTGAGGTTTTAATGTAAAAGTAAAAACAATTGAAGAATCATTGGGGAGCTAAACTAAAGTTCAACAGAGTTATAGGATGTGGTTACGTGACGCGGCAAGCAGCCAATCCGATTATTGAGTCCATGAGGGCAGGAATACTATTCAATCTGAAGATGCTGATTGACTTTGCCGCTTAACAAACATTTTGATTTCAACTGAGTACATAAAAACACAATCGGAAAATTGGTGATCTTTCCGTGTACTTGTCACAAGGTTGAAGTTCCTTTACCCAAAAGTTATTTTTTAGGCGGTGTAAGGAGATAACATTATAAAGCCCTGGCCTCTGAAACCGAGTGAAAGTACCATAGCAGATGTAGAAACACACAAATTACAAATCCGGCCTAGGCTTAAGCGTTCTTAAAACTGAAGTCATTTTGGATTTTTTGTTATACAGGAATAAGCAGGTAAATACAGCCTAATATGATTTTAACTTGTATGGTATGTGCCAAATGCCACAACTTCCTTGTCCTTTTATAGCGTTCTGTGCACAGATAAAACTTATTTACAAAACGAAAAACTTTGAGAGGCAACCAACAAGTTTTAAGTTTTTTCAGCTACTAAAACAAAACATTATTGTCTACTTAAAAGGCTTAAAGCCATTCAAAGTTGTTTCACTACCTCTACCGTAAAATATGTTTTGGTCAAAAATTCCTGGCTTTTAGAGAATATTCTGAAGCACTTTTGAATTTTTCGAATGTATATATTTGTGTTAACAACTGTATATATATAACAAGAGCGAGCGTCCTGAATCATCTCGAAATTCAAGGCTATTATTATTACGTCGAAAACAATATCGCAAAGATGCGGGGATAGTCTTGAAATAGTCCCGAAACTTTCCAAAATCACCTTGAGGTAGGTGAGAAATAGAGCGACTAGTGTCACAATGCTTACCTTGATCTATGTGATTCAGACATATAACAAATATCACTGGTCTTCATAGATCAAAGGGGTTCAGAGTTATACCGTTTTATAAAAATTATTAATTTAGTTATTTTCTTTTTCAAACTGGGTGCATTATTGGTGTATAGTGTGAAAAATTAGAAAAGATGCACGCGAGGCAGAAATTGGTAGAGAGGAGCTGTCCACTAATATATGGCTGGATGTAAATTGTCACTATTAACTTGTTTTCATGCATTTTGATAGGGAACTAAGTTACTTTCTGTCATGACGTAACCAAACGAGCAGATCTGTGCAATGAAACACTATAAAAGCGAGTTTTTTCTTATTTTGTTGCATTTACGCTGCCTCAAACTAACTGTTTCTAGCTCAATGAGAAGTTACATGGATGTATTTTTAAAATCTCTAAATATTTCGATCCTTGTAACATCTAGTAGACTGTTAAATCCAAATATTGCATTTTCATAACACTCTAAGGTTCAGTTTCTCCGCGAAATATTCAAGTTCGGATGATTTTTAATATCACGTTCTTGGCGCCACCTAAAGGACAGTTTTCCCCTCATGTTGGATGTCATCGGTACTCGTGAAGCATATTCTAAGTTTCAAGAATCTAGCTCCACAGAACATTTTTTAAAATCGATTGAAAGATTTCTGAGGTTTTAATGTAAAAGTAAAAACAATTGAATAATCATTGCGGAGCTAAACTACAGTTCAACAGAGTTATAGGACTTGGTTACGTGACGCGGCAAGCAGCCAATCCGATTATTGAGCCCATGAGGGCAGGAATACTATTCAATCTGAAGATGCTGATTGAATTTGCCGCTTAACAAAAATTTTGATTTCAATTGAGTACATAAAAACACAGTCGGAAAAATTGGTGATCTCTCCGTTTACTTGTCACAAGGTTGAAGTTCCTTTACCCAAACGTTATTTTAAGCGGTGTAAGGATAACATGATAAAGTCATTACCTCTGAAACCGAGTGAAAGTACCATAGCAGATGCAGAAACACTCAAATTACAAATCCGGCTTAGGCTTAAGGGTTCTTAAAACTATAGTCATTTTGTTATTTTTATTTTATTTTCGGCCTTTCAAAAGTTATATGAAGAAGAATTTCCGAGCTCTAGGCCACACATATATATGAGTAATAAAATGCAATGATTACTGTCTATTATTTGTGTACATCTTTGTTTTCTGTTTATGCTATTCCCTGTTCTTTACTGAAATTTTAAATTAGTCGACAAGGTACATTCACAAGTGTAAGTGTTAGATTATGTTTGTGCATTTACGGTTTTTATAGAAAAATGTATCTTTTACAGCCCTGAAGATGATTTCTAATTGAAATCGAAATATCGACAAAATAAATAAATACAACATATATGGTATTGTATTTATTGCATTTTTATTACTCATATATGTATATGTGTGGCCTAGAGCTCGGAAATTCTTCTTCATATAGAAATTTTGGATTTTTTGTTATATCAGGAATAAGCAGCTAATACAGCATAATATGATTTTAACTTCTATCGTATGTGCCAAATGCCACAACTTCCTTGTCCTTTTATAGCGTTCTGTGCACAGATAAAACTTATTTACAAAACGAAAAACTTTGAGAGGCAACCAACAAGTTTTAAGTTTTTTCAGCTACTAAAACAAAACATATTGTCTACTTAAAGGCTTAAAGCCATTCAAAGTTGTTTCACTACCTCTACCGTAAAATATGTTTGGTCAAAATTCTTGGCTTTAGAGAATATTCTGAAGCACTTTTGAATTTTTCGAATGTATATATTTGTGTTAACAACTGTATATATATAACAAGAGCGAGCGTCCTGAAATCATCTCGAAATTCAAGGCTATTATATATTATTATTACGTCGAAAACAATCTCGCAAAGATGCGGGGATAGCCTTGAAATAGTCCCGAAACTTTCCCAAAATCATCTTGAGGTAGGTGAGAAATAGAGCGACTAGTGTCATAATGCTTACCTTGATCTATGTGATTCATACATATACCAAATATCACTAGTCTACATAGATCAAAAGGGTTCAGAGTTATACCGCTTTATAAAATGATTCATTTAATTCATTTTCTTTTTCCAACTGGGTGCATTATTGATGTATAGTGGAACGATTTCCGTCATTTTTGTCAAATAAGGTTTTGAGGCAAGCTGGTTTCAGAGTTGTGCCGTCTTCACTGTAATTTTTCTTAAGAAAAATCTACGTAAAATGGTTACTAACACAGGTGCGGTAACAGGAAGGGGAGGGGAGTGGCATGGTCCATATTTGCAAGAAAAAAATATTTATAAAAATCGAATCATTCTTACAGACTTGAAACTTGCACTATATTCAGTTAAAGTTCTATTATCCAGTGGACCCAAACTGTTATTCCTTTCATAATAAAAGATCCTTCAGAAAAAATTATTTTTGGACTTTAATTTTTAGTCCGAAAGAAATTATTAAATCCTTACATTTATTTCATGAGTCGGAAAATAATAGTTAAATCCGGACTTTTATTTTTTAAGGACAGAATTAAAGTCCGTCTGTGGAACGGCTCATACAAATAAACGACAGTTTTTTTCATTCAGAATCCTTTTTTGTTTCAACAGAAAGCGGTGTATACAATTTCAAGGCAATATCTCAATTAAATCAAACTTTATTGCAAAAAAAACAAGTGAAAGTTTACTATCGAAAAGTATACGAGAAGCTTTTTTACAAATCCGACTTGAAAGTCGAAACAGCGCCCTGAAGTATGTATATATTGGTACAAGGGTCTGGTTAAATGATTAGATAATTTTTTGTGCGCTTGTGATATTATTAGAAGTAGGGGTAAATGAATTTCAAAACTTAAAAAAAGAAAAAGCAGTCGCAACTTTAACTCACACATGAAATTTGATTTCCAAAATAGTATGGCACTATTTCGCTCATTATACTCAGTTGAGCAGAGCTCACAGAGTATATTAATTTTGATTGGATAACGGTTGGTTGTACAGGTATAAAGGAATCGAGATAGATATAGACTTCCATATATCAAAATCATCAGTATCGAAAAAAAATTTGATTAAGCCATGTCCGTCCGTCCGTCCGTCCGTCTGTCCGTTAACACGATAACTTGAGTAATTTTGAGATATCTTGACGAAATTTGGTGAGTGTCAGATCCTGGGCGCTCATCTCAGATCGCTTTTTAAAATGAACGATATCGCGGACTATAACCACGCCCACTTTTCGATATCGAAAATTTTTGAAAATCGAAAATTGCGATAATTTCATTACCAAAGAGGGAATAAAGCGATGAAAACTTGGTAGGTGCGTTGAACTATGACGCAGAATAGAAAATAAGTAAAATTTTGGACAATGGGCGTGTGCACCGCCCACTTTTAAAAGAAGGTAATTTAGAACTTTTGCAAGCTATAATTTGGCAGTCGTTGAAGATATCATGATGAAATTTGGCAAGAACGTTACCCCTATTACTATATGTATGCTTAATAAAAATTAGCGAAATCGGAGAACGACCACGCCCACTTTTAAAAAAAAATTTTTTTAAAGTGAAATTTTTACAAAAAATTTAATATCTTTACAGTATATAAGTAAATTATGTCAACATTCAACTCCAGTATGATATGGTGCAACAAAATACAAAAATAAAAGAAAATTTCCAAAAATTGGGGCGTGGCTCCGCCCTTTTTCATTTGATTAGTCTAGGATACATTTAATGCCATAAGTCGAACAAAAATTTACCAATCCTTGTGAAATTTGGTAGCGGCTTAGATTCTAGGACGATAACCCGTTTTCTGTGAAAAAGAGCGAATCGGTTGAAGCCACGCCCAGTTTTTATACACAGTCGACCGTCTGTCCTTCCGCTCGGCCATTAACACGATAACTGAGCAAAAATCGATATATCTTTACTAAACACAGTTCACATAATTATCTGAGCTCACTTTCTATTGTATAAAAAAATGCGCGAAATCTGACTATGACCACGCCCACTTTTTCGATATCGCAAAAATTACGAAAAACTGAAAAAGTGCCATAATTCTATACCAAATACGAAAAAAGGGTTGAACATGGTAATTGGATTGGTTTATTGACGCAAAATATAACTTTAGAAAAAAACTTTGTAAAATAGGTGTGACACCTACCATATTAAGTAAAAGAAAATGAAAAAGTTCTGCAGGGCGAAATCAAAAGCCCTGGAATCATGGCAGGAATACTGTTCGTGGTATTACATATATGAAAATAAATCTAGCGGTACCCGTAACCAGATGATTGTTTGTCTGTGGTCACCCCTGGTTCCACCTTTATGGCGATATATCGAAAAGGCGTCCACCTATAGAACTAAGACCCACTCCCTTTTAAAATACTCATTACACCTTTCGTTTGATACCCATATTGTACAAACGCATTCTAGAGTCATCCCTGGTCCCACCTTTATGGCGATATCTCGAAAAGGCGTCCACCTATAGAACTAAGGCCCACTCCCTTTTAAAATACTCATTAACACCTTTCATTTGATACCCATATCGTACAAATTAAATTCTAGAGTCACCCCTGGTCCACCTTTATGGCGATATCTCGAAAAGCCGTCCACCTATAGAACTAAGCCCCACTCCCTTTTAAAATACTCATTAACACCTTCATTTGATACCCATATCGTGCAAACAAATTCTAGAGTCACCCCTGGTCCACTTTATAACGATATCCCGAAAAGGCGTCCACCTATAGAACTAAGGCCCACTCCCTTTTAAAATACTCATTAACACCTTTCATTTGATACCATATCGTACAAATAAATTCCAGAGTCACCCCTGGTCCACCTTTATGGCGATATCTCGAAAAGCCGTCCACCTATAGAACTAAGGCCCACTCCCTTTTAAAATACTCATTAACACCTTTCATTTGATACCCATATCGTGCAAACAAATTCTAGAGTCACCCCTGGTCCACCTTTATACGATATCCCGAAAAGGCGTCCACCTATAGACTAAGGCCCACTCCCTTTTAAAATACTCATTAACACCTTTCATTTGATACCCATATCGGTACAAACAAATTCTAGAGTCAGCCCCTGGTCCCACCTTTATGGCGATTCTCTCGAAAAGGTGTCCACCTATAGAACTATGGGCCCACTCCCTCTTAAATACTCTTTCCAATACCTGCCATTTGATACGCATGCCATACAAACACATTCCAGGGTACCCAGGTTCATTTCCTACATGGTGATTTTCCCTTATTTTGTCCTCCATAGCTCTCAACTGAGTATGTTTTTGTTATGATGTTTTGAATTATGATGGGCTAGTAGTGGAAAGGGATCCACCGACCCAAATTATTCAAAATCTTCTAAACTAATCTCGCTCAGACGGACAAACAGACTATCGAACCATGGGACATAATCAATTACTTTTTTCACTAGTCTGATGCAAAGTAAATGGAGCCACAACAACAATAAAGCAGGCAGTCACTTGTATCTACATAAACGAATCAATCATTATGTCTACACATATGTACGTACACGCAGCGGAGAAGCAACGCACAACCACATGCATATAGCCGAGGTACTCCCAAAAGTATGCAATCATTTATGCAAGTATCACTCACATAGACACACGCATGGGCTATGAGAGAAGCTATAAATCGTGCATCTGTCGTTACAGCTGAGTAATGTTATAGCTGATAACTAACTAGTAAGTTCTGGAAATAGAAGCGCCTATAAATATGTCAACGAGGAAACCGCACAGTATAAAAGCAGCAAGAGTTGAGGCACGACAATCAGTTTGATTTAAGCAAGCTATCAGCTGCGAAGTATAAGTGTTATTTTCAAGTAGTCTAATAAAGACCATTTTTGCATTATTCAGTATTGGAGTTATTTATTCAACAATTTAGTGATTCGAACGTTAGCAGAAGATTTGGAATAAGCGGAATTTCAGTAAATTCGTTACAATACTTTTTGTGGTATGATGAATTACGATTTGAATTATTTATACGGTTGCTTTTCACTACGTGACTTTTGTAGGCAGCAGTAGCCGATTATTGTCAGCTTCAAATATACATACATACCGAAAAATATGTTTTTCTTTATTTATTAATGAAATCTGATAAATATGTACTTATGTATATGAAACTATTTCTATAGAATAACTTTTCAATAAACGCTTTTATTATAGATTTCACACGAAATTGCTTATTGCTTTTTTCACATTTTTATTAGTCTTTTCTTTTATATGCATCCTTTCGTCGACAACGAAATTCTTCCAAAACTTGAATATTCATTTAATTAAATATGCAATAGTGCATTCCCTTGCATTTTTATAACACAATTGATTTGAATGACTATTCTATTTATGTGCTTGTTTTTTGCTTTTGATTGTACGATTTTTATTGACATTTTTTCCATAAAAATCTTTCTGTATTCACAGGTGGTTTTATAGCTCAATTATTATGCTGCAAATGTACCGAAAATATCTCCGAATTATTTTAACATAAAGCTTTTAAATCTGATTTTATTATATTTAGTTTCATTTATGTGTCGATTCTAGGAACTTTGTTTATTTCTAGCTAAATGTATTTTGTATTTATGATTTACTCAGTTGGATATCCGCAATCACAAATTAATATAAAATAAATGTAATTGAAACATGAAGGATGGCGAAGGAATAAAAAGAAAAACAGGTTAGAATATTTGTTGTTTATTTTATTGGTCCAAAGTTCATTTTTTTGGCATAATTTATTATATAGTTCCGTAATTTTATCAGATATTAATAAAAATAAATTTGTACAAAAATAAGCTTTTGAAATATACTAAAATAAATCCGATGTCAACAAAACAGATTCTGTTGAAAGTGCCTAAAAATATTCCTACTTTTTTGGAGTTTTACATAACAAGTAAATGTACCAAAGCTTTGTTTAAAAGGAAGATAACAAATATCAAACTCAGAGAAAATCTACATAGCGTACGCTGTGTAGTCATATAGCCCAATGCATAGAAGCGCTTGGCTTCAACATGGCTTCAGGTTCAAAATCGGTACCCCAAAAAGTTCGCTGGTCCTCCGAACGGATAATCGGATCAATACGGAAGTTTCACGGAACGATTTGGCTTTTCAGGGAGGGCGATTATGTTTAAATGACTTAAGCTATGAAAATGTTTCTCTTTTTGGCCTAGCGCGCGCTTGTAATGCTTAATCTTCTCTGCCAAGTTGCGTCGTGCGGCTTTTTAAATTTGGTGGGTCTCACGTCTCGCGCAATTTGGGCTTCCCAATCGTTCATCTGCGGTGGACGCATATTTTTCCCGTATAGAAATTGTAAAGCATTGCGTCCGCTCGTCGTACTGGTGACCGTTCAACCAAGGTAAATTCTGTAAGGTGCAAGTTGGTTTCTTGCAAAAATAAGGAGAATAGATGCTTATTGCCATACCTTGAGACGGTGAAAGGAGATCGATGACAATTTGACTACAGCAGGTTAGCAGCGGGAACCAGCAGATTCTGGAGGAAGTGACCACTGCCAGCGGCATCGCCCGGCGGAGAGCGACAGGCCAGGGTTCAGGATCCGGTAAAGGGGATTGGAGAAGACTCAGCAATTTAGCCTCGAGTCGGGAAAATCGTGGGCGTAGTCCGCGCTAGAGACAAAGACGGGGTGAGGGGAGCAATGACCATGAGCTTTGTACATCAAGAATACCTAGAGGGTAGAAATAGTAAAAGCAATGAAGAGAAAGTAACTGACCCAACAAATATCGAGCAAATATTTCTCCAACCTTTGAGAAATTTTTAGTTCTCAAGTTGAGATCGAGCATCAATTTTTATTTATTTTAATTATCCATGTTCATTTGTTAGTTATTCCCACTTTCAGCAACCTTTTGTTTTTAAGTTGATTTCCAACATTATTTTCCAATCATTGGGAAATTTATATTTCTCAAGTTGATATCCAACATCATTCACTAATTTTTCTCCAACTTTTAATAAATATTGAGACATTTATAGTTCTAGACTGTTGTGAAGCAACGTTGAGATTTGAAGTGCTTCAGTTCTCAACTTGAAATCTGTTTCTGGGGAGAAGGCAGTAAGAGACAACAAAGAAAGTGCCGCTTATTTGGAAGAGCAAATGAAGATAAGCAGCATTCCTTTATCGCTGATCGCAGCATTCCCATGTTTAACGCAGGCAATCTTCCTAAACTGCGCCATTTACATCGCCGCCCGTTAACTTTACCACACATAAAACTATGTATATTAACTTTATTGTTGTTAATACCAGAAGAATAAACGAGAGATAACATAAGATGGCATATATAACTCCATCAGCAGTATTTATTTCTTTTATCTTAAGGTGGTATATTACATCAGCTGATTTAATTTTGCTAGTATCGCCCTGGGTCGAAAATTTTACCAATCCAATTTTTTGGATAAATCATTTCAAAATTAAAGCTTTTTTGGGGATTCCTATATATCGGACATACAAATTTATCTTTATTTGAGATGTGCCACACTCCCTGAGGGATAATTTCTACTCCTCTGTACAACTCTGTGCTTAAGTGGCATAGCTGCAAAGCCGATTTCACTAACCAGACGTTTTTGGTATTTCAGCTCCTCGTACACAATTTCCAATCTACGCACTGCTGGCTCACCTATCAATGGTCATTGGGGTTTTGACAGGGCACTGTCCCATGGGTATCCATGCGGTATGTCTCAATATACTGGAAACTCCATCCTGCTGCAGCTGTATGGAGGATGATGAGGTGGAATCACCAAATCACTTTATGCTTGATTGCCCTGATTTTGCCAGAACTAGGCGAAAGTACTTTGGTCGCGACTCACTTGGATCTCATGAGGATTTATCCAAAGTTGAGATCGGTATTATTCGGAGCTTTATCGTTGCTACCCAACGATTCTCTAAGTAGCTAGATCTAAGTCACCGTTATTTTTGGTGTATGTGGTATCACAACGGACCTTCGTGTTGTCCAAGTGAGCTCCTTATCAGGGCAGCTATCACCTAAACTAACTGCTGATGCGATTATGTTGAAATCGGCGCATAAGTTATTAAAATAGGCTAAAACATGCGAATGGGTTAAGCCGAAATAAAGTATAACAAGTAAACCCATCATATAGGGTTTTGACTTTGTGTGCGGGTAATAACTAAGGTTCCTTGGATAATGCTCTATCAAACTGTTTCAAAAAGTAATTTTTGGAAAAAATTTTACTGGGTAGGTTTACAGTCGAGACCGACGATATGGTTATAGAATTCTATGTGTGCACACTTTCTTTTGCGAAACAATCCATATTAGCAATATCCAGGGAATACCCGTGATGCAGACTATGGTTACGGATATATACATATGGAAATTTTAGTTTGTATGGTAGGTGCCACACCCCTCTTTCCAATATACCTCAATTTTCGTTAAAGCTTTGACATTAATTTAATTTAATTATTTACAACTACAACTACACCACGCTTCAGCAATATGAATTGAGGAAATATTCGATATGGAAAGAAACATTTGTATGGGAGGTGCCAAAATCCCTTTTCAAATTCTTCTTACTATTATCTACTGATGTTGGGCATCTGCCTGCCAAGTATTATGGCCCTATTATAAGTACCTTCAGAGATTTTCGAGTTTTCATATGTTGGTATATATATTAGATGCCACGCCCCCTACATACTGTAATTACCCCTTGTACACTAAAGAACTCTGTTTCCTACAAATTGGTGTATATCTCATCCAAATCAGTTAAACGATGCGTCCAAAAGAAGAGTTGTAAAATTTGTGTGTGGTGTATTTATATATACATAGAAAAAGAAAAGTAAAAGGGGAAACGACCGAAGATTTCCCTAACTATATGTCGGAAAAATATTTTGGCATTTTAAAGTGTAAAAGAAATTTAAATGTCCGGCAACTAGCGCCTTTACTCTACTCTCGTGATTAATGACTATACCTACACTTAAGCCCCCATTACTGATACTTAGCATAGACTTGACTTGACTTGGCAACTTAGCCACGATTATACTCCACTTGGCGCATACAATCTGGTATCATAATCAGCGGTGAAATAAATGTCAATTTGTATGACAAAATGTCAAAATGAAATGGAAACAAACAAATGGCATCTCAAAATGTAAACGTCACGTAGAACTTACATAGAAAATCAAAATTCAACAGACTTCCAAGTCAAGTTAAGTGTTGCTAAGTTTTGAGTAATCAGTAACATGCAATGTTCATTTAACAGAACTGTAAGTGACAGTTCTCAAGCCAAGTCAAGTCTATGCTAAGTATCAGTAATGGGGCCTTTAGAGAAAAATTTTCGTTTAAAAGTAAAAGCAAGTTAAAGGGATTTTAATAATACGACTTTAAATTTCGGAAACAAAACATTTCATTCCTAAAATAATAATTCGCTTTCAAAACAATTTAATTCTTCGTAAGTCAAGTCACACGCTGCATGATTTATTCTACTTGTTATACCACAAGAATTTTTTCAAGGAAATCTACTAAGGCTTGCAAGTTTAAAGTTTCGTCTTTAAAATTAAATGAAATTCATATAACACAAAATCATATTATTATTGTTAGCTTCAGTCTAAGGTTAAAAAAAAGTTCGAATTCCAGCGAAAAATTCACCTAAAACCTGTTTTACTATAAACAGCTCAATGACTTAGGTTGCAGACAAAAGGGACGAGTTTACATGAAATCGTGTATAACATACACCGCATGTGCATATACGAGTCTAAATATGTAGCTATACAAAAGTATGAGTAGCTGCGACGCAGTGAATCTCAGTTTCAATTTGCTTGATATTTAATATTGCCATACATATGTAGCAAAATTTATATAATTTTTTTTTCTTTATTTGTAATTAAGTGCTTTCAGTACAAAATTACACAGTGGATGGGCATTAAATGGATATGTGTTAAAAATGTGAGAGCTACTATCAAATTTATAATAACATGCATAAAATACTCATATATGTACGTATATAACTTTTTTATTATAAAAACTAATGCAACCATGCATGTGAATATCAACCCAGTAGGAAAATGAGTTTTGCGGCAGTTACTCACGAACGTACGTACCAAAAACGTGTCAGCTGACACGACCTATCTTATGAGTGTGCAATGTAAACGAAAACTCACCGACATGCAACGCCCGTACGTACGTAGCCCGGAACGTAGAAATCAAAACAATTTTGATTTTTTCCGTAAGAACGTGTGAGCTGATCGCTCTCACTAGACAGAGTTGTCTAGTAAACTTTTGTGCGCTAATTTTTGATCGTTTGCAGTTTTAAGCAAAAACACCTAATTAAAGTTTGAAAAATTGTGAAAATAATTCGAAATAATTATGTAAAAGTGCAGATTATAAATATGTAATCTATTTATATTTATTTAATATTAATTCCAGCCTTTTACAACATCAAAAATTAAATTGGAAAAAGTTGATGTTTCCATAAGCATGCATGCATAATGGTCAATGACAACAGTGCTTATCTGTAAACAATACACACAAATATGTTATGTACATGTACACAGACGCACACATTGATTCCTACGGGCTTGAGAGTTCGGTCAAACGTGTTTCGTACGACAAACGTCCGTACGTACAGCACACGTCGGTGGGTAATTGCCGCTTTTGAGAAATTTTACGTTTTGGGATGATGTTAAATGTCGATCGATTATTGTACCGTTGTTGTGAGAAAGATAGAGCCGAAAAACCCAATGCGTGGGGAATCTTGCTCTGTAATATACCTTCTTTATAAAAGGGAATACAGAAGACTGAATGCACAACTTTCGTAAGATACCTAGCACATTTCCTCAATTGGTAGCCGGCAATTTGTATGGTTAATGAGACATGAAGCGAACATTTCTCTGCTCTCCTAAATGGTGACAGCGATATACCGCACAGAGATGATGAACTCAATTCCGCAATCGATGATAATGAGATTAACTTTCCCCCAATAACCAGATAAAAAACAACAAGGCCGCCGGCGTAGATGGATTGCCTGCGAAGCTGTTCAAATACGGGGGCGAGGAGTTGGTAAGGCGCATGCATAAGATTCTTTGCAAAATTTGATTGAACGAGTGCATGCCCGCCGATTGGAATCTAAGTGTCTTAGCCCAGTTCACAAGAAAGGAATCAGTCAGAAATTTGTCATAAAAAAACTTTCTATAGTAAACTTGCACCTGTTTTTTCGCCATAAAGTTTGATCCAATTGAGATATGGCCTTGAAATTTGATAATCCGCTTTCTGTTGAAATAAGGATTCTGTTTAAAAAATTCGCCTCATTTGGATGAGCCTCTCCTCTAGTTATAGGGCAGGACTTTTATTCTGGCCTTAAGAAATAAAAGTTCGGATTTAACAGTTCGTTTGGACTAAAAAATTAAAAGTCCGAAAATATTTTTTTCTGAAGAACTTTTATTATAAAAGAAATAACAGTGTGGGTCATTGCTTATATGCCTAAGGATACCACCTTCTCTTTCTACCTTAAAGAAAGTGTTATATGTAGCTTAAAACTTTGTATTTGAGGTAAGAGTGTTGTGTGTCCAAAGGATCATTCAGCTTTCAACAGTTTTACATTTGATAGAAGGTAATAACGCAAAAAAAGTGTCTTATGATTTCGGTATCGAGTCTTTTTGTTTTGATACTATCGGGTGTACGGTTCTTGTCGAGCGATGTTTAGTTGATGTGACTACTTTATCGATACTACTACCCTAAACATTATAACTAGGGCAACCCAAAATATGCTAAAATATATCAGATTTTAGGTGCTTGAAATATGCTATTAAAATCTGAAGATATGCTTAACAAGTAAGGAAGGTTAAGTTCGGGTGTAACCGAAAATTACATACTCAGTTGAGAGCTATGGTGACAACATAAGGGAAAATAACCATGTAGAAAAATGAACCGAGGGAAACCCTGGAATGTGTTTGTATGACATGCGTATCAAATGAAAGGCATTAAAGAGTATTTTATGAGGGAGTGGGCCATAGTTCTATAGGTGGACGCCATTTAGGGATATAGCCATAAAGGTGGATCAGGGTTGACTCTAGAATGCGTTTGTACGATATGGGTATCAAATGAAAGGTATTAGTGAGTATTTTAAAAGGGCGTGGACCTAAGTTCTATAGATGGACGCCTTTTCGAGATATCGCCGTAAAGATGGACCAGGGGTGACTCTAGAATGCGTTTGTACGATATGGGTATCAAATGAAAGGTGTTAATGAGCATTTTAAAAGGGAGTAATCCTTAGTTCCATAGGTGGACGCCGTTTCGAGATATCGCCATAAAGGTGGACCAGGGGTGACGCTAGAATTTGTTTGCACAATATGGGCATCAAACGAAAGGTGTTAATGAGTATTTTAAAAGGGAGTGGGCCTTAGTTCTATAGGTGGACGCCGTTTCGAGATATCGCCATAAAGGTGGGCCAGGGGTGACTCTAGAATTCGTTTGTGCAATATGGGTATCAAACGAAAGGAGTTAATGAGTATTTTAAGAGGGTGTGGGCCTTAGTTCTATAGGTGGACGCATTTTCGAGGTATCGCAATAAAGGTGGACCAGGGGTGACTCTAGACTTTGTTTGTACGATATGGGTATCAAATGAAAGGTGTTAATGAGTATTTTTAAAAGGGAGTGGGCCTTCGTTTTATAGGTGTTCGCCTATTCGAGATATCGCCATAAAGGTGGACCAGGGGTGACTTTAGAATTTGTTTGTATGATATGGGTATCAAATGAAAGGCGTTAATGATTATTTTAAAAGGGCGTGGGGCTTAGTTCTATAGGTGGACCCCTTTTCGAGATATCGCCACAAAGGTGGACCAGGGGTGACTCTAGAATTCGTTTGTGCAATATGGGTATCAAACGAAAGGAGTTAATGAGTATTTTAAGAGGGAGTGGGCCTTAGTTCTATAGGTGGATGCCTTTTCGAGATATCGCCATAAAGATGGACCAGGTGTGACTCTAGAATGCGTTTGTACGATATGGGTATCAAATTAAAGGTGTTAATGAGTATTTTAAGAGGGAGTGGGCCTTTCTGGACCAGGGGTGACTCTAGACTTTGTTTGTACGATATGGGTATCAAATGAAAGGTGTTAATGAGTATTTTTAAAAGGGAGTGGGCCTTCGTTCTATAGGTGTTCGCCTTTTCGAAATATCGCCATAAAGGTGGACCAGGGGTGACTCTAGAATGAGTTTGTACGATATGGGTATCAAATTAAAGGTATTAATGAGAGTTTTAAAAGGGAGTGGTGGTAGCTGTATATGTGAAGGCGTTTTCCAGATATCGCCTAAAATGTGGACCAGGGTGACCCAGAACATCATCTGTTGGATACCGCTAATTTATTTATATATGTAATACCTGCCAAGTATTTAAGGGTTTTTTATTTCGCCCTGCAGAACTTTTTCATTTTCTTCTACTTAATATCGTAGGTGTCACAACCATTTTATAAAGTTTTTTCTAAAGTTATATTTCGCGTCAATAAAACAATCCAATTACCTTACCATGTTTCATCCCTTTTTTCGTATTTGGTATAGAATTATGGCATTTTTTCATTTTTCGTAATTTTCGATATCGAAAAAGTGGGCGTGGTCATAGTCGGATTTCGTTCATTTTTCATACCAAGAAAAGTGAGTTCAGATAAGTACGTGAACTGAGTTTAGTAAAGATATATCGATTTTTGCTCAAGTTATCGTGTTAACGGCCATGCGGAAGGACAGACGGACGACTGTATATAAAAACTGGGCGTGACATCAACCGATTTCGCCATTTTCACAGAAAATAGTTAACGCCATAAAATCTATGCCCCTACCAAATTTCAAAAGGATTGGTTAATTTTTGTTCAACTTATGGCGTTAAAAGTATCCTAGACAAATTAAATGAAAAAGGGCGGAGCCACGCCCATTTTTAAATTTTCTTTTATTTTTGTATTTTGTTGCACCATATCATTACTGGAGTTGAATCTTGACATAATTTACTGTAAAGATATTAAATTTTTTGTTAAAATTTTACTTTAAAAAAAAATTTTTTTAAAAGTGGGCGTGGTCCTTCTCCGATTTTGCAAATTTTTATTAAGCGTACATATAGTAATAAGAGTGACGTTCCTGCCAAATTTCATCATGATATCTTCAACGACTGCCAAATTACAGCTTGCAAAAGTTTTAAATTACCTTCTTTTAAAAGTGGGCGGTGCCACGCCCATTGTCCAAAATTTTACTAATTTTCTATTTTGCGTCATAAGTTCAACTCATATACCAAGTTTCGTCGCTTTATCGGTCTTTTGTAATGAATTATCGCACTTTTTCGGTTTTTCGAAATTTTCGATATCGAAAAAGTGGGCGTGGTTATAGTCGTTCATTTTAAATAGCGATCTGAGATGAGTGCTCAGGAACATACCTACCAAATTTCATCAAGATACCTCAAAATTTACTCAAGTTATCGTGTTAACGGACGGACGGACGGACGGACATGGCTCAATCAAATTTTTTTTCGATCCTGATTATTTTGATATATGGAAGTCTATATCTATCTCGATTCCTTTATATATGTACAACCAACCGTTATCCAATCAAACTTAATATACTCTGTGAGCTCTGCTCAACTGAGTATAAAATATGCATTTCAGGTCCGCTAAAGCCCTAAAATATGCTTTTATTTTCCAAAAGTATACGCCAATTTAGGAAGGATACTAAAGGTTGGGTCCCATGCATAAAAAGCGCGCGCTTGCACAGACTCATATTTTTAAAATAAAAGGTGGTTTGTTTTGATTGTGCTACAGAAAAAATATACACATGTTTTAATTAGAAGCTATAGTTTTATTGCTTGCAGCAATAACAATAGATCTAGCTCCAAAAGTATTGAAATGAGAACACTTGTTAAGAGCAACAATTGAAGTGCAAATGTAAGGGTACCACAGCTGTGCATATTATTTTTGGAGCTAGCAGCGTTTATTTGTAGTAATTTTTAGCGATAAACACGTACTTTTCTCTAGCACTACGCGAGCAAACTCTTCCTCCATTTCATTATTACCTTTTTATGGTTGCCCTCATTATAATCCAACATTAGATTAAGTTATTTTCGATAGCTGCTTCCATATACTAGCACTTCGTGACAATAATATAGATCGAGATGAGGTTATCATATATCCTGCTTAAATCATCAGGATATTAGAAAACTTCTATTATTTGCCCAGAGGATACGTCTTGGTACCTTATTAGGTTATTCGGTTTAGTCGTCAAATAGATCCGGGTAATACTATGTACACGTTAAGTTTATGTTGTTAAACGACCAGTTCAACCAAACCTATCCTAGATTACATTCAGGCTGAAGCAATGAGTGTGTTTGAGCTGCAGTTGCTGCAGCGGATTTACTTTTTATGAGACAGCATATATTAATCATCACGAGTAGAAAAAACGCAATATTAAAATCTTCACTGCGCTAGTTACAGTACGTAACCACCGCCTTATGGATTTAGCCTTATGTGTACATAAGTTGATTGATGTAAAT